>JAULBZ010005941.1:0-12880 GCA_032360805.1 Neoturris breviconis
TTTTTAATGAAAATTGGTATGTGACTTCTTCTGCCAGGATCTTTCCTTTGCCTATGGTCCTGTTGCCTTTCCTGTGCGTATTCCTCAGTCCGGTCTTCCCTGCCTGTGTTTCTCCGGGGGATCTTTCTTTGCCTGCTGCCCTTTTCTCTAGGGCCTTGGTTCTGTTGCCTTTCCTTTGGCCCCTTGCCTCTGCCTATTTTTGCCTTTCCTCGGCTTGCCTCTGCCTATTTTGCCTTTCCTCTGCTGAGGATCTAAATTCCTTTGCTTATTCCTCGGTCCGGTCTTTGCCTGTGGCCTGTGTTCCTTTGCCGGCTTGCCTGTCATAAAATTTCGCTTGCAAACATAGTGGTGCCTATACACCCACGCTCCGCAACCCTTAAAATATTGATAGTATTTAGCCTGCCAAACAGAGTTCGGATAAACTATTGCTATCCCTTTGCGTGAGGCGACTTCCCGCTTTTCTTAATAGACCATGTTCCCGAAGTGCTAGTATTTTGAAATTCGGTACTAGCATTCGTGGCGATATTTTAAAAGGACTCTAAAAGGACTCTACAAACTTTCCTATTTCGTCCACTCGATCTCGAGTTTTAGGCAAAAAGGGTCCAAATCGCACATATTAATGATTTTCGTTCGGTTACAGTATCTTTGCATTATAGTTCTTACAAATATTTAGCTTCTCAATTCACGTCGGCATTCCTTGTGGAGGAGCATCTTTGGAGGCTAATTTGAAGCCAACAGGCTGCAAATTAGTCTCCAAAGATGCACCTTCACAGGGGAATGCCGACGTGAATTCGGAGGCCTGTAATTAATTTTGTATTATGTACATTATATAACAGTTGAAATAAGTACAAACGGGCTATAGAAGGTTAATGTGCATGTTTTTTGCGGAAAAGAGTGATATACCACAATTCACAATTTTGCTCTCTTAATGCGTGTAAAAAGTGTAACAACATTTCTTTCTACAAACACCATTGCATACATTTTAATCCCTGCTCCATAGTATGTATTATATACAACAAACAAAACTCGGCATATACGTGAAGAAGATTGTGCAATCATTCATGTCTGGTCCGTAATTTATCGTCGTGACAAAATTTATGTATATATTTTAGTCCCCGTTATATTTTCGGTTTAGTGATTGTTAATGTAGCATGATTGGATAGAGGTTCATCAGAGCAGTATTGAATCAATCTTTTAAGCGAAAAATCCAAACGGTAAGCTCATTTACATAGCATTAATCTATTTGGTTACTTTCATATCGCTGTTTCAATTTGTGCTGTTGAGGTGCATTCAATTAGCAGTTGTATGTTGCCTTGTTTTCACTTTAAGCATAATTGGTCCCTGAACAGCCATCATTGCTTGAACACTTATATGTGAACTCATTTTCAAAGGTTGTTGACTGTTTTCAAGGCTTATTTCATATTGTAGCAACATTTTAGCGAGTACCATCTTTAATTCAATGATACCCATTCGATTACCAAGACATGTACGTGGTCCATCGCCAAACGGTATATAGTGTGCTCCTTTGTGTTTGTCATCTCTATAAAATTAATAAATACATCGTAAAATAGAATATAGTCTGCTGAGGAGAGTTCTGAAGCAACAATCTTGTAATAGATTAATTTTCTTTGTATGAATAAACCAATCATGTGCTCACCAAATGCGCCACTTCTCCAACTTATCGTTCACCACGATAGGAGATCAAAATATCAGGTAGTAAATAATTATTTTTAGTGAGTTTCACCCGAAACAATCTTGCATACCGAAGAAACCAATCAATTGCAAGCTCGTTTAGCATGACATTCATGCAACGGCTGTCTTAATCTAACTTTGCGTTTGAAAAATATCTGCAAAAATAGTAAGGAACTTATTACTGGATATGCAAACTTTGCGGAATTTATTTTTGCGTGTTTGCCCTTCATCTGCAAAAATATCTTCCGCAGAACTCGCCAAAATCCACCCACCCACCCACAAAAATAAATTAAATTAGGGACTAGTAAATCAATTAATTTATTCTAAAGCTGGATTTCCGTCACGCGTCAATTTCTACCAATGGAATGTCTTCATTTGGATTCCGCGCGGAATTTTACACTAATTTTTAACGTGTATTTTAACTTTTTAGCGAATTGACTGTTTTACGCTATTGTCGAAGCGGAATAAAAGCAGGAGGGTTGGAAAAATTTCTAAAAATTAATAAGCGCCCCCTCCCCCAACCGTACTTCCACTCCCGTTTATTTGATACTGCAGAGTACGATTTTATGAGTAAAATTGAAGTACGATCCCCACACCGTGCCCATTTATACTTTATTGTTTTAGGTAGTATAACTGGTTACCGCGGTGGTTATCGCAATCGTGGAAATTTATCAATATCGTAGAAACTTCAGAGGCGGATATATCAACCAATGTAATTATTACATACCCAATGGGCAAACACTTGTTCAAAGTCAGCAGTAAAGACGCCAGAACAACGTTTTTGACGTAGTTCTAGCGTCTTTACTGCCGACTTTGAACAAGCTTTCCTCCAGTGATAAACTTACTTGAATCGATCAGGATTGAAGTTATTTGGTTCATCCCAATGCTTTTCATCGCGATGTAACGAGTATACAGGTATGAGAACAGTTGAACCTTTCTCAAACGATATGTTTTCGATTGTACAACTCTCATTACATTCTCGCATCAATATGAACGCTAGAAAGAAAATCATAATATAAAGTACAGGGATCTATATGTGCGTAAATAGTAACTACGGAGGAATGCTAGGTCACTAAACGATCTTAAAAACAATTGAAAGTTTGTCGATATAACACCATTATTCGCAGTTTTTATTTTGCAAAATTTAGCGGCATAGTACTTCCTTCCCAATTTGGAAAGACTGCAGTTTTTTTGTTTTTTCTAGGAGTCAAAACGGAATCATGTGTAGGTCTTTTTAAAGTTCTTGAAACTGATTGGTCTCTTGAAATAAATAAACCAATCAATTGCAAGCTCCTTAATCTAACGCCCTTCTTCGCAACTAACTGTACCTGATGGGTATAACCTCATGGTTTCATTTATCACATTTTCTAAATATGTCAAATTCTTTGTCAAATGATCCCATGTTGGAAATTCAGAATCTTCAGCAAATTCGTAAAGTTCTTCTACAATTTTTTGTTGAACATCTGGATGTTTAGCAATATAGTAGGTTGCAGCTGCTAATGTTGTGCTTGTGGCTTTATGAACTGCGGTTAGTAAAACAATTCCTTGCGCTAAAATATCTTCGTCTTGTAATATATTCCCGTCTTTGTCTTTACCAGCTTTCTGTGCGTTTAAAAGGGCGTCGAGTAGATCCTGTTATATAAAAACAAAGAAAATACTGAGGGACCATCTCAAAATTTCGCTCCAAAACCAACTTTTTTGTTAGGGTTAAATCAACTAAAATTGACATGTTAACGAAAATGAATCTGTGTAGAAATGTGTCAGATCAATGAGCTTCCAATGGATTGGTTTTTTCGCTACGAAGAAACCAATCCATTGCAAGATCATTGACTCAGCACTCTTCTCAGCAGATTTTATTTTTGAAACGGTCCCTTTTAGAATTCGAAAAACAGCAAATAATTACTGTGGAGGAGTTATTTTTTAGCATTGCTTCAGGCTTAAAAACACTTTATGATTTGACGAAATTGTGTGCCCGCCAGGCTAAATGTATAAGGTTTGTATATCTATTTGGGATAATATTTCGCGAGTCTTGATTCTTATCACAAAATTGTATAATACTGCGAAGAAAAGTAGAGTTTCAACGAACTTGCAAATGATTGGTTGACTCATTAAAATAACTGCCGGCCATTAACTGTGGAGGAGAAATGTTTCAGGATGTTTTCAGTCAATTTGGCTGGAAATATTCTGTAAAATCTCTCCGACACAGTGATGGTCGGCAGTTATTTCAAACCCTGATACTAAAGACGGATTTCTATTAGACGAATTCGTTCGCACGAATTTTAAATGCAGCCATTACATTACTGTAGTTGGAAGTGACCTCGCCTGACAGGTGACGTCGCTTTCAACCAATGTATTGGCTTCATTTAGAATTCGCGCGAACTAAAAAACGTACTTGATGCTGTCCTTTCTCGTCTTTTCTTCTTCCAGCAACAATCCCATTCGCTGTATCAATAAATGGTTGAAGTTTTTTCTTATACGCTGAAGGTATGTATTGAACAAGGTGCTGACCATATGGTAAGGCAGCTACTACATTAGTCCACCACGATGGTTCCGTGAAATCGTTTGTCAGGCTTATTAAGGTCTTGTTAAAATCAGCCTGGTTTTCACATTCGAGACTGAATGATATTGAAAGGAGGGTTTCCATCACAAACCCTTGACTGTGACTATAAATAGAGTAGAAAAATGGTTATTAAAAAAATAATAAGCTTGGTCATAATAAATCTGCAATAAAGTAAGATACGTGGAACTCATTTAGGGGTTCGTGTAAAAGGCTGCCTTTGTTGCCGATGCCAATTAAAGGCCATACGAACTCAAAAGCAATCCTGACACTCAGAATTGGGAAAATATGTGGTGGAAGAATATACTTTAATGCAGCCAAAACAACGTAATTACATCAGTTGTCAGCAAAAACATCATTTTTAATATCTTTGTTTAAAACACCGTAAGCAAAAAATTCCACGCCCTGGGTTTACGCAGTTCGTATGGTCTTTAAGTATGTAATAATACGAGCGCAGTCATTCTATTATTACTTATTTATTTTTTATTGTTTTTTTATTTTATTTTTTGCTCTTTTTTTTTTAAGGAAGCGGGCGGGAGAAAGAAAGGAGGAGGATTAAAAAATGAAATCGTCCCTACAACCTTCATTGTTTAAAAACGAAAAAAAGGAATAGACAAGTCGAGCTTTACATAATATTGTATAGGTAATACGTGTGGATACTGTAATATGACAGAATAAACCTTCTTTTTTAGAGACTGCGTAAATACTTTCACTTACTTGACTAAATCGATAGATTCTTCTTTCTGACTAGCTGCTTTTAATTTCTTCATATATGTCTCGACAGCTTTGCTTATCAGTGGACTCATTTTCTTTAAACTGCTCGGTGTAAAGGCAGGTGTGAGTAAGCTACGTATATATTTCCATTTGTCATCTTTTGCCATAGTAATCATATTATGACACGGCCACGGTAAATCGATGAAGAACTAAGACGAAGAACAGTGGTCGAAATAAGGGAAATTTGAGCATAGCTTCAGGTTTTGTAACCTGAAGTTATGCTCAAAAATCACTCCTCCACAGCGATTATTTGCTCTTATTTCGAACACGTGGAACTGCAAGCCTGAAGATAGTTGCCAGATATCATATGTTTTTCAGCTTTAAAACTAAAAACTATACTAAAAAAAACACTCCTCCACAGGTCATATCCAGCAGATCACGTGTTTAAGAGGCGACGCTCAATAAATTACGTAACACACAATTTGCCGAAAAAAAATTTTGAGCATAGCTTCAGGATTTGTATGCTAAAATTCAGACTGTTGGAATTCGACTCGAAATAATCTACCCTGGAAATCCAATGGGCACATGACATATAATCAACGTTTTAAAGACGTCATGATATCTAAAACGACGTCTGTTCGACGTTGGTTAGAATTTACGTCACGTACGACAGTGAATCTACTCTAGTAATTTACCTTTCTGTTATGAAACTTAGTGAATTGTTTTCCAAGTATTTGTTTAACAATTTCTTCTTCAGCTACAACAACAGCTCCTTCGCCTTGATAATTAAATTCAAATAATGATCCATATTTTTGAAAATACTCCTCTAATAGTAAATGAAGTTGGAATTTATTTCTGCTCAAATCGGTAAAATTTCCGAGAAATGGTATAATCTGTGGACCAGATAATTTTGTTGACTTGAAGAATCGACCGTATGCTAACCAATATAAGATATATGTGATTATAGGTACGGTCAGTAAAATGACTATCATCATCGAACCTTCTTCAATTTGGAGGGTCGCCATTTGAATCTATAATTTAGAAAGCAAGATATTATTGTTTTCCATTTTTTTGTCAGTTAGTAAAAAGGAACTCTTACCAGCTGTACGTCATTTAGACAAAATTTCATCATTCAAGGTATGTTCAAGACAAATTAATTAAATCTAGTTTACCAAAATGTCAGCTCAAAATAGTAATTAGATTTATCCGATTTTTTTCCGATTTAAAGACTTTAAAGACAAATGACACAGAGATCAGATCGGAAAGGAGATAGGAACACTGAACAGCTGTTTCTGGCTTATTAACCTTCATCAGCATTGCATACCAAACAAAGATGTTGGTATCTCGACTCTCAAAATCACTAAAATCAGTTAATTAGAAGAGGGAGAAGACTCAACACCACTGGGAACGAGGTTGATTAAAACCCAAATGAGAAATTATATTGTAATTGATGCCATACACACAGAGACCAGACCGGAAAGGAGATGGAAACACTGAACCGACCTATGTTTTAATCTTGTTTATCCTTTTAAGTGTAGTAGCTGCAAGGCTACGTATTATGGCAAAACTCAGCGCCATTTTAAAGTTAGTGCATCGGCACACTTAGGGATTAACCAGTCAAAAAGCTTAAAGAGTCGGCCATTATAGATCATTTACTGACGTCACTTAACTACACTGCTAACTTTGACGACTTCGACATTATATCTGTGACTATGCCAACTATAGACTTTAATTAAGGAAATCTTAATTATTATGATGATCCTGCTCTTAACAGAACGATTAAGTCTACTCCCTTGAAACTATTTTAATTATTTGCGCTAGTTTTTATTTTATCATTCAAAGTTTCAAGTTTTAAAACAAACAGTTGTTATGGGATTTTATCCGTGACAAGTATTTCAGGTCCCTGTTGCTATGGGCCCTATACCCTAAATAGTCTGCATTTTTGAAAAAAGAAATAAAAAAATACTTTTCTAAAGAATAGGTTCAACGTCGGAAATGCTTTAAAAGTTTTTCATTCAATGGTTGCTGGGGCCATTTTGGGAACAAGTCCCCAAATTGAGGCAATCCAAAAATATTCCGAAAACACCACTAAAATCGGATCTCCACCAGGCGAATTCATTCGCTGGAATTCTAATCAAAGCCAGGTGACGTTACTTTCAATCAATGTAATGGCATCATTAAGAATTCGTGCGAACGAATTCGCCTAGTGTCCGCTTTAATGCAGTAGAACCTTGGTTATCCAAACACCGTTTTGTCCGAATTCACCGATTATCCGAACACATTTCAAATCCCTTTCGATGGATCAGATCTATGAAACTTATATAAAATATCTCGAATTAACCAAACTCCAGATTAACTGAGCCCGCCCAATTTTTTCAAATGTTAAAAATGATCCCAGATTATCCAAACTGTGCCTCTTAACAACTGGGAAAAAGTAAAAGATACATGAATTATTCAAAAAATATATATAAAGTTATACAACAACAACTCTCATAAAAACTCAGTCTCACAAAAATCCCAGTAGGCAAAAAACTTGTTCAAAGTCCGCAATAAAGACGCTAGAACAACGTCGAACGACGTTGTTCTAGAGTCTTTACTGCGGACTTTGAGCATGTTTCTGCCCACTGGGATAGCCGTTAAAAGCTCTAAATAGTTTTCTGATCGCCACATGGTGTACAGGCACAGTACAGGCCTATTTAAAACTACGTGTCTTTAACCCAGGAACCAAAAGTATATTAGCTACAATATTGCATTTTAGTTTTTGTACATACTCAAAAAGATGATAAAATCACTTTTCTTATGCTATAATGTATTACAATGGCGTCAGCAAACCTTTATGTAGGAAACCTCCATTAACTGAACCCCCTATTATCCTCTTCGTGTTCGAATAGCCGAGGTTCTACTGTATATAGCCCAGTGGGCAAAAACTTGTTCAAAGTCCGCAGTACAGACAATAGAACAACGTTGAAAACGTAGTTTTAGCGTCTTTACTACTCAGAAATTAACTTACATTCCGTTGTTCTTAACGTCTCTTCTTGAACTTCTATTCTAATAATGTCTGTATTAATGATTTCGATTAGGCTCTCGATGATAGTTTATATAGTTGCTCATATATGATGTTGCGCACGTTTGTTTATTCGCACGGAGAAATGGATCGTGCGCGTTCGATTCATACGTTAGAACATACGAATACGAATTACAACAATTCATATATGATGTTGCGCACGTTTGTTTATTCGCATGGACAAATGGATCCGATGTACGTTTGATTCGTGCGTTAGATCATAACTCCTACGAATACGTATAACAACAATAAATATTAGTTTAGTTAAGAAATAATTAAACAGTCTGTGCTTTGGCAACTGTTTATATCACTATCATATAGTCAAGTAACACTTCAACGCGGAACTTTCGATTTTTTAATAAAAAAACGCTTTTAAACAAGATAGTATTTCCATTGTGATATTGGGAGGTATAAAGTAACAAAACAAACCAATAGACCAAGCTCGTCCCCAGCCCCTTTTGACTTTTTTTTATTTTTCTCGGACAAAAAAAAGTCAAAAGGGGCTGGGGACGATCTTGACCAATACACGTATTTTAACTTCGTTCCCCGGACCTTGATT
Organism: Neoturris breviconis; assembly: GCA_032360805.1. NCBI lineage: Eukaryota > Metazoa > Cnidaria > Hydrozoa > Anthoathecata > Pandeidae > Neoturris > Neoturris breviconis. The sequence goes on from JAULBZ010005941.1 coordinate 8,587, forward strand.
ATTTTAAAAGACGCAAGACAATTTCTTTCCAAAAAGTGAAGTAGGCCTGGGAACGAAGTATAAATTAATGTAACTTTCTAACTTAGGATTATTTTTTTTTAACATTTTTAATACGCATACCAACTGCTGTTAAATGTTGTGACACGATCAACTCTCCAACTCTCCAACGTAGATTTTCTAAATTTGTATCAGCATAGTGAGCAAAAACTTGTTTCTAGCCAACCTCGTTCCCACGGCTTCTTTCCACTTTTTGACGGAGAGACGCCGTCTCTCCGTCAAAAAGCAGAAAGAAGCTCTGAGAACGAGGTTGGTTTCTAGCGTCTTTGCTGCTGATTTTGAATAAGTTATCTGCCACATAAAGATAGGCGTATAATAAAACTCGTTTTAATCATGTTTTAATGGCAATGCATCCTTTTTAGTTGTTCAATGTTGCATATTCTGTACCCAGTTGTTGTACCTAACTGAGATCCCAGAGCAGACGTACATACGACGTGGATCTGACTCCGTGTCTATAATAATAATGCGATATAACGCTGGAAAAGGGTCAAATTGACATTTAATATCTTCTTTCTAAGCGGCGTTTACACGTTACGATTTTTAGTCACGATTCGGTACTCTACTAACTGGCATAATGGAAAATCGGCCACGATTTTGAAAAATCTGTAAACGATTAACAGATTTTTGCAGTGTCGTACACAAGACGTCTTGACCATAATCATTAAAGTATCGAATCGGCCCAATTAATCTTAGCGTGTAAACACTGCTTTAGTCTGTGAGAGATACTAAAACAGGATTTCCACTAGGCGAATACGTTCGAATTATTGGAAATCCGCCTTAATAAACAACGGTTACAAAGGTTTTACGAACGAAGAAGATTGTATTAAAGGTTGATTTACATCAGGTGAAAAATTCCGTGCGAAAGCCAAAAATAAGACATTGGAATATCCAGTCTAATAGAAATCAACCTTAAAGGCATTAGGCGAATTCAGGTGACGTCACTTTCAACCAATGTAATGTCATCATTCAGAATTTGTGCGAACGAATTCGCCTAGTGGAGATCCGCCGTAAGGATAGCCTGTACTACAAACTCGACGTCTGGCGAGAAAACGCGGCGAAGTAGACTTTTTTGCCGCGGGGCGGGTCTGCGAAACAGGCTACGTAAGGAGAGATTTATTGCAGCATCACAACTTAACGATAATTGATATTTTTATACGCATGTGATCGGACAGTAATTAATTGATTACTTAATAACCTTGTTTCTAGTATTTTGTTCTAATTACTTCTCATTGAAAGGTTGAGGTTGCTTCATATTTACTTCTCTGTGGTCTTATAATAACTCTTTACAACTATAATAACAATGTATTGTTATGGTTGTAAAGAATTGTTATAAAGAGTTATATATACTCTAAAAGATGTCTCTTATTGGTCACGTAATTATTGCGTATTGGTCACGTTCGCACGTTCATAATTGTCCGTAATAGCAGATATCATTTGGACAATCAATTATTTTGATTAGATGACCTACATGAAAATCGTAGCTACCTCTGAAAGTTTTTTGTTGAGCAATATTTACTTCTCTGTGGTCTTATAATAACTCTTTACAACTATAATAACAATATATTGTTATGGTTGTAAAGAGTTATTATAAAGAGTTATATATACTCTAAAAGCTGTCCCTTATTAGTCACGTATTTATTGTGTATTGGTCACGCATTACACATTCGCACGTTCATAATTGTCCGTAATAGCAGATATCATTTGGACAATCAATTTTTTGATTTGACCTACATGAAAATCGTAGCTACGTCTGAAAGTTTTTTGTTGAGCAATATTTTTAATAATCTTAATCTTTAAAGTCAACAAATATGCAATCCTTATTGGCTACGATTTTCATGTAGGTCAAATCAAAATATCGATTGTCCAAATGATATCTGCTATTACGGACAATTATGAACGTGCGAATGTGTAATGCGTGACCAATATGCAATAAATACGTGACCAATAAGGGATAGCTTTTAGAGTATGACTTATAGTTATAAGTGCGACTTATAGTTATAAGTCATACTTATAACGCTAAAATTTAAATTAAACTATGATGGCACAAACAGGCCACCGTACTATTCAAACAATGACACATACAACGAAATTTAAGAAAAGTATTACCAACTGCAGCTTGAAAGAAAGTTATGTGTTTACAAGTAGCGAGATGTAAAAGTTTAAAGCCAATATCATGAGTTTCGAAGCTTATCGATATAAGTGTTGGAATTTTTAGTAATTGCTTTTATGTGTTATTAATTTTTTATGATTTTTGATATTAATTTTTTATTTCTGACACGTTTAAGGTGACAGTTTTCCTTAAATTTTAAAATATTGTTTTTCTTAAATTTACTAAAGCCATGCAGATGTTTCAACCTGTGTACGATTTTCAATCCGAGTATGGCTTGGTCTCAAGTAGGACATAGACCGAAAGTTCGGATTTAGTTAGTGCGCAACTGTCAAAATGACTCAAACAGAGGAGGAAATTAAATATTTCTCCAATTTTCAAAAATATGAATATATATATTTGATATTTTTTTCGCCGGTAATAAATAATGCCAAACTTGGGATAGAGAATGCCAGTTCCGTCCTTGGGATAGAGAATGCCAGCTCCGTCCTTTGGCCACCCAAGTACGGCAGATAGGAGGTATAGTATAATATAATTTAGCATTAATGCAACCTCGTTCCCAGGGCTTCTTCTCTCTTGATGTTTGCGTTAAACGTCAAGAGAGAAGAAGCTCTGAGAACGAGGTTGGCAATAATGACAAACATCTTATTTTTGCTTACCCCGCGAACGGTACATTGAAATTTTATAGATTCTTTGTCATTAATACCCGAGTGTGGTTTCCATTCACCCGATTAAGACACTATAACCGTACTCGGCATGGTAGGATTGCTGTCTTAAACCGGGCTTGGTGTAGATTTCAACTCTGGTTGGAACACAGATTTCTTTCAAAAGTTAACTAGACGCCACATGGCGACTGGAAGATTTCTAATACAGAGATGAATAAAGCTTCGTAAACGAATGATAATTGAGATAATCGAAAATACTAACGAATCTTCGACAGATTACAAAACAGAATTATCCGAAATCTCTATCCCAACCCAATACGGAGTTTTGTTAAAAGACAGCAAAAATGGCAGTAAAAATCTTACCCCTATGTGAGTTGCACCATAGTTTGCCCTAAGTGTCTATATATCTATGTACTTTGACCTATGCACAAAATATCCAAATTTCAGTCAGTATACATTAATTTAATGAGATTTAACATACCACATTCCTCTTTTAAACATTTATAAATTAAAAAGTTAAAAATAAACGCCACCCTTCAATAAATATAACATGTGCCATGTTCAAAAACGGCGTTTATTAAACCAGAGCCAAGATAGAGGAGCGGGATCTGGAAAAAAGCCCTAGGAACGAGGTTATCCTTTTCAGTGGTCAAAATAAGTGCCGGTCTTTACTTTCACTGTGGAGGACAAACTTCAGAATATTCTGAAAAACCTATCATCCCCAGTTTTGACCGGCATTTATTTAAACCCTTGCTTTATTTACAATTTGTTTTTGTATTATCGAAAAGTGTTTTCATTCCCTACGAAATATATATCGCCATTTGGAAGTTTATAATAAACAAAAATCTTCACTATGAAAAAAACACTGCGTTGTTTAAAAGAGGAAGCACGGTACCTAATTTAGTGTTCGCGCCAGAGGCGAAAGAATGTTTGAAACTGACATCCTGTCTATCTATCTATTCAAGTCCGTTTTTTTTGAAAAGTAGGTGTAAGGTGTTAAGCCGCCCAATACGATAAATATCAGGATAAGGAGAAAAGACATGCTCTCGATGATATTTCAAACCTATCATGTTTTATTGATGGTTGGTTTTGATTGGTTGGTTTTGACTGGTTAGTTTTGGTTTTAGTTGGTTGGATACGGTATAGTTAAGGTTATGGTATCGTTTGGCTTATGGCAAGATCTGGGTTATGGTATAATTTGAATTATGGTTATGGTTACGGTATCGTTGTACTTAAAATATGATTATGGTTATCGTAAGATATGGTTATGTTACGGATATGGTATGAATAGGGTATGGATACGGTATGGCTACAGTATCGTCATGGTATGGCTACGGTAGGGTTATGTGATGTGGCATGATTATGGTATGGTATAAATACAATAGGAATACGGTATGGTTACGGTATGGTTACGGTATGGTTACGGTATGGTTACGGTATGGTTACGGTATGGTTACGGTATGGT
>JAULBZ010005943.1:0-12879 GCA_032360805.1 Neoturris breviconis
TTCACACACGAAATAAATTGTTTCACAACAATGGAGAAAGTAGGTTTACAAGCATTCACACACGAAATAAATTGTTTCACAACAATGGAGAAAGTAGGTTTACAAGCATTCACACACGAAATAAATTGTTTCACAACAATGGAGAAAGTAGGTTTACAAGCATTCACACACGAAATAAATTGTTTCACAACAATGGAGAAAGTAGGTTTACAAGCATTCACACACGAAATAAATTGTTTCACAACAATGGAGAAAGTAGGTTTACAAGCATTCACACACGAAATAAATTGTTTTGCTTGAAACAGTTAGCGCCGGTTGTTGAAATAAAACCAATTTTTGAAATAATAATTTTGTTAGGAAGCTATTTTGACACATAATTTAGAGCTACTGCTTAAAGCATATGTAAGATTGGTGCACTCTCCCGCAGAAGCTTAAAAAAGGTAGAAAACAAGAAAATCCGGCAAAAATACGAAAGAAAATGAGATTTATAGGTGCTTCGGTTGGTGTGCACCATGGTCACGACGTCATCTCAATTGTGTCACGAGACCAATGCAAAATCAAAACAATTTAATTTCAGAATATATTAAAATAGTAATAATAATAATAATATTTATACAAAAGTTGGTAGTCACGGCGTCCTAATAATAAGATCCATATACCAGTGGGAAAAAACTTGTTCAAAGTCCGCAGTAAAGACGCTAAGCTCAACGTTTTCAATATTGTTCTAGCGTTTTAACAAGGGACTTTGAACAAGCTTTTGCCCAATGGAACACGTATTCACTAGTCTCACCAAGCTGTTTCATCCTCACAAATAAAACTCATTCATTTATATATTGTCTTTGAAAAAGCATCACAGGTGGGAAGTGATTAATTTAAGCACAAACAGGCGTTGTCTGTGGTCACACAATGAATCATCTGCGTTGAAATAACATTGTTTTAACAATGCGATCAAGCTCGAAAAGAAGAACGCCTTTTCCACGTTGAATTAGCCTAGTTGGAAAAAACTTGACGTTGTTCTAGCATTTCTACTGCTGACTTTGAACAAGTTTTTTTCAACTGGGAAGTGTTTTTTACCTGCAAGAAGATTTATAGCTACATACTTGACTTTAAAAATCTATGTCACTCTCAGGGTGATACTTTTGCAATTACCATAAGATAATAAATTTATACGGTAAAAAAGGTTTGCGGTTTTGACACTCATCTGCAAAACTCGCCAAATCCACCCATCCACAAAAGTAAATTTCCGCAAATGATTTCCGCAAACGCTAAAAAATATTTGTAAAATAAAAATTTTCAGGAATCCAAGACAAAAAGAACATTAATTGGTCCTTCTATACCTATCCGCAAATATTAATTCGGCAAATTCTAAGTGTGCGAGCTCATGCGGAAAAATTAATTCCGCAATATTCACTGTTTTTGAAGGCTTCATCCGCCAAAATTTCTTACATTAAAGATGATTGAAATATTTAATTCGTACCTAAAATGACGATAACAACCTTTCTTTATAAAAATGGTCTCACTACCTAAAATACATATATGTACAAAATAAAATACCGATGAGGAAAATATATTCAAATTTTACTAAGAGTAAAACATTAAAAAATATCAAGAATATGTAAACAATAGACCTATTCACAAATACATGAAACGAGGTTTTAGCTGCTCAAAGTAGAACATGTTGCAATGCAATAACTTCCTTTTTGGGCAGGGAACTGCACAAAAAGAAAGTTGTTGCATTGCAACAATTTCTTATTTGAGCAGCCAACAACAAAATGAAAGTTATTGCATTTTAACAAATACTACTTTGAGCAGCCAAAGCCGTGTTTTCATGTATTTGTGAATAGGTCTATTCGGGGTAAAAACAGTAAGAGTTCGAAAACAAGGGTATATAACTACTGCAGGCTATACCCAGTGGGCAAAAACTTGTTTAAGGTCCGCAGTAAAGACGCTGTTGTTTTTGCCAACTGGGTAGTAGAAAAAGAACACCAAGTCAAGAATATCGTAGCGAGGCGTTTTGTCAGATTCTCTTTTCGTAAAAGAAGGTAAGGTCAGTAAATAAGGTATAAGATAGAAAAGGAATCAAACACTTAAATTTTTAGGGAACGATGTCGCAGTTGTAAACAGTTGTATCGAACCGGCACGCCGGCACGTTGATATGACATCGCATGCCAGCAGAGTTTTATTGTATCGAAGATCCAATTACAAGCCGGTTGGTATAACATTTTAATACACTCCGGCAGTTACACCATGGTCAAGCAACGCCGTTTGACCACGATGTACCCACTGGGTAGGTGCCTGCGTGGTTAGAATCACTTTCCTTTTATACGATTGATTGACAAATTTGTCTATGTGGGCACGCGACGTCTTGTTATTAACGTCGTTGATAAAGCGTCGCGTACCGACAAGAAAATCCATTGGGAGTATATAGGTGAATAATTTTAAAAATATGCAAAAACTATAATGGGCTAATAATGCTAGAAATGAGAGTAATTCATCACTGCGGAGGTGCGTTTATTTAGCATTCCAGTGAGCAAAAACTTGTTCAAAGTCAGCAGTAAGACGACGAATGAAAGACGACGAATGTTGTTCTAGCGTCTTTACTGCGGACTTTAGACTGAAAATCACTCTTCCACAGAGATTTATTTTTTCTTATTTCTAGCATTGGGCCAAATATCTAATTTAGTTAGAATACATTAACTTCATCAGCTAGCTTGATACGTAATAGAAGTAATTTTGTTTGTCCAGTAATCACTGCTTTGCTGAAGTTGAGTAGAAAGCTAGATAAAAAATAAAATAAATAAATCACAAAAATTTCTGAAGTCATATTTGTACTTCTTTTTATGGAGAACATTCAGTACTCTTAGTGGGAAAGCGGCGTCTAATGAACGTTAAAAAGACGTTGTAAAGTCGTTGTAACCTTCACGGCATCAAAACGATATTTTTGACGTTCATTAGACATCGCATTCCGGCAGCGTGTATGTATATGCATACGAAGCATGTATACATTTTAAAGATTATATTTTAAGGCCTTTAATTAAGGTAAAATCTCATTACAATTGTGTACTAAGGCACGTCTGAAATTTGTTTTCAATATCTCGATTTTATTATAGTGAGCCATCGTCGAAATAGTTAAAATGTAAGATTTTTGAGTCATTTTCGAGTCTGCAGCATAAACATATGAAGCATCAAACTTGGTTTTAATTCAAGTTATTGCTGACAGTTGCAGAAAAGAGCGCCCCTCAGATTCTTCAGTGGCACAACCCATTGAATTATGTTAAAAATTAATGAAACGGCATATACATGATGAAGAAAGAGGATCGAGATTCAACTTTTTGGAGTATAGAAAACAGGGCTTTTTTAAAAAGGTACTTTTTAAAAAATACATCTTGAAGTTTGATATGACTTGCCCTTGCTTTTGGTAATATCATGCTGAATATGTAAGCCCGGGAGGAGGGTGCTTGCATTCCATATAAATATATTTGTCATGCTTTTTTTAAATTTTTTCCTCACAATGAACAAAAACTTGTTCAAAGTCAGCAGTAAAAATGCTACTGCGGACTTTGAACAAGTTTTTTCTCATTGGGAATACTTTCTTGACGGTAACCCGTATTTACAAGGTCGTAAACACCCGACTATAAGTTCAGGGGCAGCATTTTCTTTTTTTTCTGTAAATAGGAGCATGTGCCTTTGGCTTGGAGTTGGAATAAAGCTACCATGCATTTATTATTTATATGTGTCTAAAGTACATCGAAGATGTGCACGCAACACCAATTCTATATGGGCACACTATGGTCAAACAACAACAAGAATAACATTTAATCGATGTGCTAACGTTGTTTTAAATATTATTCTGTATCAACGTATGCTTTTATTCAGTGTTGCCACTACATCGTTTGACTATGGTGTGCCCACCGGTGCTCGAAATTAAAATTAATAGGCGCTTTGGAGGAGTGTATAGCTTCAGGATGCAGGGTGTGAATTTATCTAAAACAATTATAGTTCCCAGTGGGTGAAAACTTGCTTAAAGTCAACAGTAAAGATGCTAGAAAAAAATCTTTCGACGTTGTCCTAGGGTTTTGAATGATGACTTTGAACAAGTATTTACCCACTGGGCTACTATTATTCCATAGAGATTATTCGTTCTCATGTTGAGTAAAGGTCTGTTGAATCGCGTTTAAATCACATACCTCAGCAACACGTTGTATCCAATATGACTTATCTAAAGCTTCAGGAGAAGAAACACCAGCTCGTTCTAACTCTTTATTCAGTAAGGAAGATACCTGCAAAATTTTAAAAACAATAAGGGAGAGTCTAAGAAAAAAATTTACATAGAAGAGTACCGAATCAACAATCTTGCAATAGATTGGTTTATTCGTACCGAAGAAACCAATCCATTGCAAGCTCATTGACATAACACCCTTATCAGCAGTTTCATTTTTGTTTAATTTGAGCCAATTTAGTTAGTTGCCTGGATATACCTGGATATAGGCACATATGATATCCGGGTTGACTTGATAAACGGGCGGATACTTCCGTTTGAAATCTGGTGGGCTTCTATCAGGGTGTGCGATAACCGGACTGTACTATTCGGCAGTCAATCACACTGTTATTATATTGTAACTATAACTTACGCTATCAGGTTTTGATAATCTATAAGTTGGCTGTAATTCCGTCTGAAATAGAAGAAAATACGTTAGTAGGTGTACCATATAGTGAACAGAGAATACAATATAAGAGCAGGACGATGACGTCTGATACAACCAATGAGATTAAACAAGTGTAGTTGAACCAAACTACTCTCAGCAGAATTACTAGTTTTTGGAGTCGATCATAAACGTAAAATATAATTGTCACATATGGAGGAATATTTTTTGAGTATAGATTTCAGCTTCAAAACTGAAAACTATATTCAAAAATACTCCTCCACAAATGATGTCTTGACGGTTATATTCAGGTTTGAGTATAATTCAAATTCTAATCAGAGGTGAAAAATAACTGGGTCATCTCTGTGGAGTAGAGATTCTTCAGAATATTTTTCAGCCAATTTGACTGAAAATATTCCGAAATAACTTTCCTCCCCAGTGATGACTGGCAATTATTTTAACCGTTGATGTATATGTTATATGTATACTAATTAACTCCTGTGTTGATCCAACGATCGAAATAAGAGTAATTAATCACTGTAAAGGAGGGACTTTTGAGCATAACTTCAGATGCTTCAGGTCCAATAGCCTAAAGCTATATCAACAAATCCCTCTTCCACAGCGATTATTCACTCTTATATTGACCCGTACACTTACAGCTAAATCTCTATCTGTTAAACTTTTGTTTAGATCCTCTCTTAGCAGTTCAATGTCATTTTCTTTTGACATCAATTGAGCGTGAAGGCTCTTAAAAAAAATTAACGAAGAATAAGATGCTTTTAAAAAACAATTTAAACTTCCATACTGAAAAATACTAGCCTGCTTGGAGATTATTAAATTGAAATATATATATATCGTATAACCAACCTCTCTCCCGAAAATAAAAGTCCATTGTAACGCAACGCTTCTGTTTTATATTCTTCTATCCAACTGAGCAAAAACTCTCTCGAATTCAGCAGTAAAGACGCTAGAATAAGTTAAAAACGCTGTTCTTGCGTCTTTACGGCCGATTTTGAACAAGTTTTTATCAACTGAGATGAGTCAAAAATTATTTTTCAAAGCAAATTTTAGATTAATGAAGAATATTTTTATATAATTTTGAAAAGGTTTAGCAAGGCAAACTTTACTAAAGGACACTCCTCCACATGCGATATCCGGCAGATACTCCAAAGTTTTTAAACAATTTACAAGTTAAAAACTAGTTGGTCACCAAGAGTGTCAATGTTATTTTATATATACCTTTCTACTGATAGATTGTCTATCCAATAATGCACGTTGTCTCAAATTTTCTTTATTCAATTCACTAAGCTAAATATTAAAAAAAACTTGTTCAAATTTTGCCATAAAGACGCCAGAACAACGTCGTCCGACGTTGTTCTAGCGTTTTTACTGCTGACTTTGAACAAGTTTTTGCTCGCGGGGTAACATTCTAGTGCTCCAAATGAGAGTAAATCCAGAGACTATGTTCTCTTATTTCGACCATTGCATTCTTTGACACTAATTGATGGAATGCAAGGTCTTCAATGAAATATTGTATAAGGCTCACCTAAAAACGTTGGTAATAGCTCTAACCATTTGTGATAATTCATAATAATGATTATATCAATTTGATATACAATGTATACTTTTACCATGTGAAATTTAATAGATCTTGAAATAATTCGAATGGTGAAGGTTTCACGTATCCTTAAAAGCATTATAGCGATTAATAATGGCAGGGATCAAAAAATACATATTTACCTGCGAAGAAGGGGGACATGTCAACAAATTTGGAATTGATTGGTTTCTTCATACTGAAGAAACCTATAAATTATAAGATCGCTGACTCAGCATTTAATTATCACCTGTTTATGGAGTTGTTGTAGTGTTTCCACATTTGTTTTCAATCGATTTTGTAATTCATTAACTGCTTCTTTTTTTGTTAACTGTTCAGCTTCAACAGCTTGTCTACACAAATCAAACATACAGTTAATGCACCAATATAATTCCAGGGGTCAATGTAACTGATAGTAATCATTGTGAAGGAGAGATGTTTCAGAATATTTTCAGACAATTTGACTAAAAATATTATGAAATATCGTTCCTCCACAGTGATGCCTGGCAGTTAGTTTAACCTCTGTAGATTCCTACAATTTTAAATAACCAATAAAATGTAACTAGCCAACTCATTATGGAGTCTATGGCAAAGATAAGGTTGATTTGTAAAGAAAAAAAGAAAAATGCTGAAAACTACACTCAAAACACACTCCCCCACAAGTGATATCGAGTAATTATATTCAGGCTTGACTTAAGTAAGGCAGACTTTACATGGCACTAAATGAGTTTCGCCCTAAACGATCTTACATTTGATTGGTTTCTTCGTACCGTTCGTTTAGGGTGAAACTCGTTTAGAGGTCCATGTAAAGGATGCCCAAGTTTCTTACTCTAGTTCTTTCACTCTACTTTTCATCTGATGCAATATAACATTTTGTTGAGCAGAATGTGATTGTTGCTTCTAGAAATATAACAAAAACAACTTCTTCAAAGTCCGCATTAAAGACGCTAGAACAACGCCGTCGATGTTGTTCTGGCATTTTTACTGCTGACTTTGAACAAGTTTTTACCTATTGGGAATAAATGTAAAATACACAATCTGTACACAGAGACATCCAGGAGCACATTTTTGTATACTTTTCTTCGCTGTGCAAGCCAAAAAGGACGTCAGTATCGACGTCACAATCATCGTCAATTTATCAGCCTCAATTTTTACCAATGAAATGTCTTCTTTTGGCTTTAGCAGCGAATGTTTTGCCTAATGATAATCAACCTTAACAGAATCTTCGGAAATAGATAAAAGGTTTTTTGTTTTCATATTTGAAGACTATTTGAAATTTGATTTTTAGGAGATTTTGACCATTGTGTCAAAAAAATATTCGGTTAAATTTTATACCCAATCATTTTTTATAAAGAAATTCGTAATGAAACTTGAACATTCACTTTTTATATAATATACTTTTTTCTGTGAGACTTTAGTCTTAATTTTTTTTAACGGGAGATTTCTCATAAAGGTTTTCTAAACACGCTCACCTTTGGTTTATGAAATTTCTAATACATTTGGAGCATCGCTTGAGTAATAAAGAGTAACACATGACCACATTCTTCTATGCAGCCCATATGATGGTAAAACATGAAATGTTGGATTTAGCAAATATTACATAAACACAACAAGTTCTAAAATGCTTTTTTAATAATCTTACCTTCAGCCTGTCATTTTCAGATTTCTTATCACCTAAAAATCAATGAAATTATGAAGAAAACTATCAAACTTTCCAGTGAGCAGAAACTCAGAAGTAAAGACGTGCAGTTCTTGTTCTTGTCTACTGGGTTGCTGCTCTTGCGATATCTCAGTAGTCCAAATAAAGAGTAAATAACAACTGCGGAGGAGCAATTTTTGTGAAGAGTTTTAGCTCAGCATACACTAAAAAGTTCCATATATGGTAATGCATAGTCTGTATATGGTAACATATGAGAAAATCATAATCAAAGGTATGGCACTGAAAGTAGCCCACTAAACCAAGCAAAAGTTAAGCCTAAGCACATAAATATGATTTACATACACACATTATACAGTGTTTGAAATAATATGTCTTTATTAAGTTGGTAGACTTTCAGGTCAAATAAACAATTGGAACACAATTTTCAAGGTAAAATTATGTCAGGTCATTGTGAAGGAGAGTAGTGAGATTTCATATCAAGGATAATTAGGATTTCATGTCCTTATTAAGTTGGTAAAGTTTCACAGCCTAAAGCAATGCTTAAAAGTCACTCCTTCATAGTGGATATGAATTACATACACATTATACATCATAGCATTATACACAACAAACAAACAAACAAACAAAAGAGAATACACTTGTGTTATGGTATTAATTGTGCTTTTAAAGACTTAGCATAACGTTACACTGTAGCATTTAATATTGTTAAAATGCATTTAATACTTAAAAGTTATTTTTTACTTTAAAAGTTAATACTTTAATAATTATACTTAAAAGTTAATACTTTAATACTTAAAAGTTAATCTATTAAGTAGATGAAATATGTATAAAAGGTGGTTCATCTGTTATTAAAATTAAAAACAAATAAAGAATAATGAAATAGAAGATTACATCTTCATTAAAACAATTTATTATTTTATTGTGTATTGTCATTATATTTCTAATTTGAATTATTTTATTGTGTAGTGTCATTATATTTCTATTAAAAAACTTTACCTTTGTTGAATTGTGTATTGTCATTATTATTATTATAATTTGAATCATGAGTCATTAATAATGTTATAAACAGCTATACTCATGATGGTAATTAAATGGCCCTAAAGTGGATACACATTAATACACATTAATATTTATTTTAAAATTGAAGAAGAAAGCTTCCCAAAATCAAAATGGAGACTTCAATTCTTGAAATGTTAAAAATTATTTTTTATATTTTTTATTATCTTATTGAAAGAGCTTCCCCAAAATACAACAAAATAGCTACAAAAAAGATTCATGGTCAAAGTCTCATAGAAAAGTGATTTTTCAAATGTAATTCTGATCAAATCCTTATAAAGAGTGAAAAAAATTCAAATAATTTCCAAGTCAACAAATTTTCATGAATGTCGTCAAAGTCTCATAGAAAAATTATTTTGCAAAGATTTTCAAAGTCCAAATGTGACTCTGGTCAGATCCTTATAAATTGAATTCAAAAAATTTCTAAGTCAACAAAAATCATGAGAAAATCATGAAATCAGAGGTATTGAAAGTAGCCGACAAAACCAAATGAAAGTTAAACCGAAGCACATAAATATGATTAGCATATACACATTATAATGTCAGTGTTTGAAATAATGTAGTGTATAAAATTATACACTATAAAACTAGAACATAAGAAAAAGGGCAAATGTCGTTCCGTAGTCTGCCTCACGGGTAAGTATAATTGGTGAGGGTTTGTTGACCTGGGTTCTGTGGCGTCAGACCCCACACACAGAACCATTTTCTGCACAAAGTTCTTGTCTTGGACATGATAGATTGAAGAGCACTTTGTTCAGGGATGAACGGTCGGTCAACGGGTAGATGGGAATTACTAATGGGAGATGTTACCTACATGATAGCTGAAGACATGGTGTAATCTCGTGTTATCGTAATTGGATATTAGATGTGAGAGGCAGTTTTGCCATGTGCGGTTGGGTATAGTGGAGTCACGTGGAGTCACGTGAATAACTGGGGGGTGGTGATTGGTGGTGTAGTCATTAGTCCTTGGTTCAGATTGGTGGAGAGATAAGTATTGTATTGTGGTCATGGTGGGAGTTAATTGTGCGGTAATTGTTTGTGTGATACATAATTAAAACATGGAACCCCGCACTCACGTATGGACACGTGACCCTTGAGAGAATGGGTTAAACTGGTCTAAACCGAGTACACCGGAAAGGCGTCGGTGTGACGTGTCCTTAGAGCAAGTATGCCCACCGAAAACATGGGTAACAAACGACGCCGTGGACTTTGAGCTAGTCAGTCTACTGGACTAGGGCCCTGGTGGATGGGTAACCTGACAGCACTGTCCAGTAAAAATAGACCTTGCCAAAAGTCCACTAGAAAGACGTCAGAACTTGCCTGGTGATGCGCTGGCGGGCAAAGTGGCCCTGTAGACGATCCATCCGTAAGAACTTGCCCAAAGTCCACATAGAAGGCTACAGAGTGGCCTCGTTTGCGGACTTTGAGCATGTCAGTTTACTGGACAGGGTGAATGTGGTGTATGCGGATGGGTAACCTGACGTCTCTGTCCAGTAAAATAGACCTTGCCCAAAGTCCACCAGAAAGACGACAGATAGGCGTTGTATATGTCGGTCTACTGGACTAGAGCCCTGGTGATGTACTGGTGGGCAAAGTGGCCATATTTGATGATCAGTCTGCAGGAGCTTGCCCAAAATCCACATGGAAGGCTCCAGAGTAACCTAGTGTGTGGACTTTGAGCATGTAAGTCTCCTGGACAGGGTGAATGTGGTATCTGTGGATGGGTGACCTGGCAGCTGCCTAGTAAAATAGACCTTGCCAAAAGTCCACTGGAAAGACATCATATGGGCGTCGTGTGTGCCGTAGACTTTGAGCAAATCTGTTTACTGAACTGGGGCCCTAGTGGGCAGGGTGGTAATAATGGTGACCAAAGTCTACACAGAGAAATGCGGAGTGTCCTAGTGTATCGACTTTGAGCATGTCAGCCTGCTGGGCAGGGTGAGCGTGGATACTGCAGATGGGTAACCTGACAGTTGTCAGTAAAGAAGACCTTGCCCTAAGTCCATTGGGAAGATATCAGAAAGGTGGCGTGTGCAACGTGGACTCAGAGCAAGTTTACCCACCAGGCCAGGGTCCTGGTGATGTGTTGGTGGGCAGAGTGGCCTTGTAGACGGCCAGCCTATAGGAACTTGCCCAAAGTCCACATAGAAAGCTATAGTGCATGGACTTTGAGCATGTCAGTGTGCTGGACAGGGTGAGTGCGAGCTTGTGGAAGGGTAACCAGGGGCTAATACAGAAAATGAATTTGGGTAGCTCTTTCCATCAAATACTTAATTTGGGTGCCCAAATTCAATACTAATCTGGGTAAATATTGGTCATTTGATGCCTTATCTAGGGCCATTTATCTTATTTTAAGTTTTTCCAAATTTTAATTTTTGCCAAGACATGCAACCAGACACACCCATTAGCGCTCAACGCCATCAAAAATAGGCTGTATTAGCCTCTGGTGATTGTCTGGAAAACTTTTTTCCAAGAGGGGAAATAAGTTTACTTATTACTTTTTCCAAGACTAAATACAATATGCCTATGGTATATAATTTACTCCCACTCCCATGTATGCACATTAAAATGGAATAGCCCATTCAATTCAACAATTTACCAAAAGATTCTTCTACTATTCTATGGACGGAAGTGAAGTTATAGCCCTTATGTTTTGCAGCGCAGCAGTCATTGCGCATTCATTATTGACATTGAGAGAGAAAAATGGGGCAGATATTTGATTGGAGAAAGGAAATCTAAATCAGCAACATAGGCAAATAAATATAGTAAAAAAAACACACACACAACCAAACCGGACAAAAGTATAGCTAAAGTATAGAACTCTGCTATGTACTGTGTAGCTACTTTGGAGTACCTGAGTACCCCCCCTATATAGCCAATTTCATCCGCCAAAACAGACAAACGTTGAACTGCAGCTCAGCTTAAGATAGCTATATATATATTTAACAGCCTGAGAGTATTGATACTTTAATAACACAGATCAAACTTGAGAAATTCAGTACAACAAATTATTAACAACAGAACAATCAAACAAAATCGCATCAGAGCAAGAGAAAGCGTTTGAAGAGTTCCGACAGTTTGCCGAGATTTAAACTCAAACAAATAATCAATGTTTTGATGATACTTTACAGACCATTTTAGATGTTGCTTCATTAGATACAGTTTCAAAAAATGTTTTTACAGCCTAATTTGTAATATATGTATTAATATCCTACAGATAAGTAGACCATATTATACTTTTATCAGTTTTAGCATAGTTACACATGGTTTTAGAGTGCAGTCGTATCCTAAAACTGGTCAATCTAAGAATTATTTTAAAATGTTACAGTCTGTAAATTACAGACAACAAATGTGAGGTAAATGCAAAAGGACGCCCCCGCAGCTTCATTCTTTCTGTCGTTGTAGTAAGTACAGCAATGTGATCGGATTTCCGAGATTTCCGTAGCGAGTGTCTGGTGTTTGTCATTTCATTTGTATCGTTTTTATCTTTATTCGAAAGGACTGACTTGAAAGTGTTTCTATTTATATATAAACGTATACCGTGCACATAAACTGGTTTTATCTGCCAGCATGATGTTTGTGATTTTTTTGAAGAACGACAGATTTTTTCCACGCACGAACAAAGTCGCACAAAAGTCGAGAAAACGAAAGTGGTTTTTTTCTTTTAATTGTCAGCCTGAGATTCCTTTAAAACTTTTAAAGCCAATGTACAGCTTTCTCTTATGCACTAGTTTTTATTTAATTATTCAGCCTGATGGGAAAACCAAGCACGGAAGTATCAATATTTTAAGGTTTGCGAAGCGTGAGCTAGGTGCCACTATGTTCGCAAGCGAAATTGTCAAGACTGGCAGGCACAGGAACACAGGCAACACGCAGACCAAACTGAGGCACAGGAACTTAGATCCCCAGCAGAGGAAAGGCATAGT
>JAULBZ010005945.1:0-12876 GCA_032360805.1 Neoturris breviconis
CGAAATTTAAGTCTTTTTGCCTAATTCGAAATTCGGAAATTTTGCACAAATTTCACCTTGTCTCAAACATTTACGTGTAGCTTGATTTGTAGCTTGAAAGTACAATGTTCGAAAGAACAGCAAATAATCACCGTGTAAGAGGGATTTTTGAGCATTGTTGCAGGCTAAAGCAAAGCTCAAATATCCCTCTTCCACAGTGATTATTTGCTCTTAATTCGAACATGGAAGTATAAATATGACATCAAAGGACAAGCTCGTCCCCAGCTTTTTTGTCTTTTTCTTATTTTTCTCTCCGAGAAAAATTAAAAAAAAAAGACAAAAGGGGCTGGGGACGAGCTTGATCGAAGGAAAGACAACATATTATATTATATGTGAGATGTATCTCTTTTCTTCCTTTTTACAAAAACGTATATCTACTTTTATATTCTTACATTTCGTTTAAAATAAACATTAATGGAGGAGTGTGTATAGGAGAGCGCTAATGAACGTTCTTGGAATTGATTGGAACGCAGTAATATGTAGTCAAGAACTCGTTCAAAGTCTGCAGTACAGATGTTAGAAAAACGTTGTTCTAGCGTCTTTACTGCTGGCTTTGAACAAGTTTTTGCCAACTTAATTTCATTCAAGATCGTTGACTCAGTATACTTTCAGTGTTCGAAATAAGAATAAATAATCACTGTGAAGGAGGGATGTTTGAGCATACTTTCAGGTTTTGAAGCCTGAAGCTAAGCTCAAAATCACTCCTCCACGGTGATTATTTTCTTTTAATTGCGAAAATGTACTTTTCTGGTGATATTTTCATTTTATTTTCATTTTCCAGGCTAAAATTTTAAAATTGTAAAAAAAAAAATTAAAAAAACATAACGGCAACAAAAACCCAACACTTCAAAAAGGAAAATGCGTTTTAATACAGGATTAAGGATATAGAATACATTACTGAAAAAAGGGTAAATACGGAGGATTTAGGCTGTAAAGTCTGAATAAACTATCAAAAGTAACTCCTCCACAGTTATTATTTGTTCTTATTTCGAGTACTATACCACTTGCGAAGAAGGGTGTTTATATACAACAAACTTGTAATTAGGTTAAAGTCCTTGTAAGATCATTGATTTAGATCTTTGTCCTGCAGCAAATGCCAAAAGAATACATTCCATTGGTTTGACGTCAATTTCTACCAATTGAATGTCTTCTTTCGGCTTTCGCAAAATCATTTTCAATTCTTAAAACTACCTCAAGTAGCACTGCTCAGATTGCCTGTTTACAACATGTAACAGAAAGTTTGCTTAAAATAGCCTAGGAAATTAAACTACTAAATCCAGGCTACACCAAATATCTAAAAGATCTCCGACAGAAAAACATTATATACAAATAAGTCGTTGTATGCTCTGATGTATGTGTCGCATGAAATCATAATTTGGATATAATTCTCAGGGCTCGAAATAACAGCCGGTCATCACTGTGGAGGAGAGATTTTTCAGTCTCTCCTCCACAGTGATGACCGGCTGTTATTTCGAGGCCTGATTCTGTGTTAATTTCTCCATAGTCTAACACTTCAGTTCGACACCACGGCTTTGCCTTTTCAGACAACCAATGGTCCGAGAGGAGAGGTTATTTAAAGACTCTATTTGGTACCAACTGGAAGAATGCATTGATTGGCAAAAACCTGTGCAAAGTACGCAGTAAAGACGTTCGCTAGAACAACGTTTTCAACGCCTTTTATTGCTGACTTTGAACAGAATTTTGCCCTGTTCTACTGCGGGGTAGCTTTTTATTTGCACTACAACAAGAGAGTCATCACAGCAAAGGCTTAAAATCATACCAGAGGGGTGGGAGGAAGAGTACTTTTTCAAATTGATTGGTTTTTTCTTCAATTCGAAGAAACCAATTAACTACACCTGGTGGGTAAAAACTTGTTCAAAGTCCGCAGTAAAGACGCTAGAACAACGTCGTTCGCCTTTGTTCTAGTGTCTTTACTGCTGACTTTGAACACGTTTTTGCCCACGATGTTGACTTAACACTCTTTAGTCTCTAAAAAATTGAGAAATTTATAAATGTATTAAATTACTTCACAAGGAAGTTTTATTAAACTTTTGTAAGTACACAACTTCATACTCAGTCCACTGTGTATTCGGCCAAAGCAAAATAATTCACAATGTCCTGGGAACGAGGTTGTTGTTATAAAAATCAAATACTGATCTATATATAGCTATAATATGTATGGAAATAATTGTAAATAAAATAATGTCATTGGTCGAAATAAGAGTAAATACTCACTGCGTAGGAGAGATTACTGAGCATAGCCTCAGGCTATAAATCCTGAAGCTGTGCTCTAAAATCCCTCCTACATAGTGGTTATTTAGTCTTATTTCGACCATTGAATGTTAATTAAATATTTTGATTGTAAACAACAACAACAACAAAAAAAAATCGCACAAAACGCAACAAAATCATTGGTACAATCTTGTACTGAGGTCTCTTACAAAGCATGAAAATACTTGCTGTATAACGCCTGTGTAGGAGTGGTTTTTTTTTATTCTCGAAAACACTCATCCACAGGAGATTTCCGATTAATATTTTCAGGCTCGATTCATAAATATTACAGGCACAATTACCAAGTGAGCAAAACATGTTTAAAGTAGTCAATGAGCTTGCAATTGATTGGTTTTCTCGGGACGAAGAAACCAATCAATTGCAAGATCATTGATTCAGCACTCTTCCCCTGGTAACGAATTTTAAAGCAAGTTGGCTGAAAATATTCTGAAAAATCTCTCCTCCACAGTGATGACCGGCTGTTATTTCGAGCCCTGCTTAATAAACTTACAGTCTTTTTACAAGAGGTATAAATGAACCAAAAAAATATACATTAGTAGTCGAAAAAAGAGTAAATAATCACTGTGGGAGAGGGACTTCTGAGCATTGCTTTAGGTTTGCAGTCTGAAGAAATGTTCAAAAATCTCTCCTCCACAGTGATTTCGCAAGTGATTATTTACTCTTATTTCGGTCACTATATTAAAAAGAACATGTTATTATCGATTTAACATTTTTGAAATCCGGTAAATATCAGCTGACGTGACGTCTGACAGGAACTCGCATTCCATCAGAAGTTCCTGGTCGACACTTTTCAGTTTTTCGACGTCTTGTCCGCCACCACCTGACGCGCATAACATAATCAGTGACGCTTCTTTTAAAATATGCGTCACCATATCGACACATCGGCGATTATGCCATTTATTAATTAATACGATAGCGTCATCTTCAGTATGGTCGGATATATCTGTCGGTCCAAACAAAATCACTTCCAACAATAACCTCAGATCATCAAAAGATTTACTACCGTGTGACGTCGAACCAAGTAAAATGTTTATGACGTATTGCAAATAACGACTATATATACTTTTTATCGTCAAGTCCGGCAACGTTGCTAATAACATCGACATGTCGACGGCATCTTTTAATTCGTCGTGATATGGCGAGTGTAAAAGTTCGAAAAGTAAGAAAGCGAGTTGATGGCAAACACTTGTCGTCGAATCGTACTCCGTCGTTTGAAAGCTATTCCCAAGTCCTGGCAGTACTGCAATTGCAACAGCAGGGGATTTATTCGGCGAGCGTTTTGGTGATAAAACAACCGACGGTTCACCGTTATTTAAAACAAAAACGTTCTCTGCGTCAACGGAACTTAGATGAATACCATTATTATAAAAATATTGTATACCCTTAATAACTTGTAAGAAGATTAGCGCCGTTTCGCGTTCGTAAACTTCTGGGTATCGAGCGTGTTTTTCGAGTGTTAAGCTCACGTATTTCGATAAGGTCATTTTCGGTACTTGTGTTGAGATATAGACATGATTTACTTGTATCGATTTAGGTATCCCATCTTTGACTGGTTCCGGGTAAGATTGTTCTATAGTATGGCACACGTGTAGACAGTTACGGTGTAACGTTGCTTTCGGGTAATTGATACGAGGGTAATCTGATATTTGTTGAGCGGTTTGTTTTTGTTCCAGGCGAAGCTAAAATCAAAAAAATAGTAGATATGAAGGCTCAAAATAACTATTGGATATCACCTACGATGGAGTGTTTTTAGTGGTGGTATTTTAGAATTAGCATTAGTCCAGTAGTAAGTAGTACGTTTATGTAGTACTTTGTAGCTGAAAACTACATTCAGTAACCCCACATGTAAAGATTCTGGTAGAAACTATTAGCCAGCCAACCTGTTCAAAGTCAGAAAAATAACGTTAATACGAATTGGAGATAATTAAGTTTAAATTTTCGGATTTGATTATTACAAATCCACAGCTATGCAAAAATATAAAATTTCTGGAGTAAGGAAATGTTTTTAAGCAGTAATTTCGCCTCTATATTTTCATTAAACGTAACTATTTGCCAGACCGTATCCATTCATCGTCATTATTTCCTTCGTCAATTTTAATTTATCCCCCCCCCCTCCTCAAAAAAATAAAATAACCATGAATTGAAAGAATTTTGAACGTAGCTTTTGACTTTTTGTGAAATAACCCAGCCCGCGAAATAACAAATAATCACTGTAGGGAAGGATCTTTGAGCTGAAGTTACGCTCAAAAATCACACATTCACAGTAACTTCAAAAACTACAACCCTAAGAAAATCATTGATTAGCAAAAAATATTAGTTTACCCATGCTGTATAATTCCGTTTCGTTTCGTTGTCATGACTACACGAAACTGGCACGACCATATAACTTGTTAAACCGAGTTGAATATTTTCATCTTTGCTTTCAAAATCATCCCAGTCTAGTCCCTGCAATACTTCACAATTACACGTTAGCTTGGACGCTTCATACGCAATCTTTTCAATGGTTTGTCGGTGTACTTCGATGAGTTTATTAAAGCTATCTATGGAATGTCTAAGAGGAGTTCTACGTAATGTAGAAGTGTTTCGTATCCCTGGTGTGCTATAAGACGATTCAGTGGACAATGTATGACTGCGCTGTGTTGATGATAGACTCTCTGATGATAATGCCGATGATGAATCTGACGAATTGCTACTTAAACGATTACTTTTATTCAGATGTTCTACAGCATTTTCCACATCTTTTTGCCAGTCTTGATCACTCTTCTTACCACTACTACCACTGCTGCTCATCGAGTTTGAACGATGATCTTGAAAAGGTTCACTGCTGCTGCCTAGAGGAGAGAGTAACAACAATATCTTATGATGATCCAGGGCTCGAAATAACAGCCGGTCATCGCTGTGGAGGAGAGATTTTTCAGAATATCTTCAGCCAACTTGGCTGAAAATATTCTGAAAAATCTCTCCTCCACAGTGATGACCGGCTGTTATTTCGAGCCCTGTGATCGCTACCGTGCTCAACATTTGAAATAAGAGTAAATAATCAATATGAAGGAGCCATTTTAGAGCACTGCTTCAGACTATAAAGCATGAAGCTATGCTCAAAAATCTCTCCTCCACAGTGACTATTTGCTTTTAGTTTGACCACTGACTAGCCTGAGTGTTAATCCTTAAAACAACATTCAATTATGACAAGCTTAAAATTTACTGTCAGATATCACGTGTGGAGAAGTGTTTTTGATTAAAACACTCCTTCACAGGCGATGTCCTGCAGTTATTTTAAGATTTCTATAACCAGACATCATTTGATGAATGTTACAACTAGCCTGAGTCCCAATCCTTAAAAAACACTCGAAGAGGTTTGGGCTAGTTGTAACTGGGTTCAAGTAAGTAAATAAAGAACTTTAAAGTAACAAATAATCATGATGAAGGAGTGATTTTTGAAGTATTTAAATTACCTCCTCCACAGTGATCATTTGCTTTTATACCGGGAAGTGAGACATTTTATTAAACTCTGATAAGATTTGCTGTATGTTACAACTAGCCTGAGTGCCTGTCCTAAAGTCGATTTTCAAGATTGGAGTTTAGGCTAGTTACAGCTGCAGTTAAAATATGCGCGAGTGAAGTAAGGTATGAGAATAATAGACGTGCAATTCATAAGACCCCACCCGGTGGTCGAAATAAGAGCACAGTGGGTGAGTGATTTTGAGCATAGCTTCAGGCTGCAAAACTTTAAGCTATGCTCAAAAATCCTTCTTCCAAAATGATTATCTGCTCTTACTTCGAATGCTGTTCTCATTATGGTGAGGGTCAGTTGGAACTGTCCAAATAATAGTAAATCGTATCTACGGTAGAGGGTCTTAAGTGAATAATCTTAAAGCTAATTAGTTAGGTCCGTTAAGTCCAAATATTATCTGCAGTGGAGGGTGATTAAGTCAATATTCTTAAAACCTATTGGTTTATATCACCTTTACTTCTTGATCTTTGAGGTTTTCTTGGAGGTAATACATTAGTTTTTGAGAAAGGATAGTTAATATATTCAGCTTCATCTTCGACACTTGAAACACTGCTATTTGAAACCCGAGTCCGAAACCTCATAGTTGCGTAAGGTGGTATATGACTTGGGGGGAGAGGCGCTCTGTATTTTTTGGCAACTGGCTGTACCACCGGTTGTTCTATACGATAAAGCGACGGGTCTGAACCACGACGCTGTGGTCTAGTATGTATAATACGATGTCGTCTGTCCATGTCAGGGCTACATAAAGCCCGTATAGTTTCAGAGGGTTGGTTGCTAGAGATGTCGTTGCAACATGTGTTTGACCGCGGACGACGTCCTTTTTTCATAAAGCTAAGGTTGAATAAAAACATTCGTCTTTTAGATGTCGGTGTTGGGTTTAAAATGTAATTGTCATGTATGCTATGTAATGAAATAGTTCCGTCACTTTTACGTCGTCCGTCACTTGAATGTCGTGTTCTAAAATTTCCCGTATATGAACTAACTGACGTACGATAATCCGTATCTGTCGACGGCAATCGATCTCTATCATAGATCTCCTGTATAAATTCGTCCTTTCCATCTTTTTTTGACGACAATTTCTGAAAGAATTTCTTGATTTTCGATTTCTTCTTTTTGTCACGTCCCAACGTCATCGTTTGTAATTGATACGTATCGTCGACACCCGTCATATTCTCCGAAATATTTTCGTCACTAGCACGTCGATCTGATGTTCTTCGTACAGCAAATTTTCCTGTCGTTTCTAAAACATGAAAGATATTGACATAAATATATACGGATAAAAGTTTTACTTCTCAATGCTCGAAGAGCAAATAATCATTGTGGTGGAGTGTAGCTGAAGCAACGCTTAAAAATCACCCTCCGCAGGAATTATTTGCTCTTATTTCGACCAATGCTTCTCTGTAAAATAGCACCTGCAGAGAGGCTACATCGGATTGGTTCCATTCTTTAATGGAACAAATCAAATAAAAGCTCATTGATATAACACCCTTCTCCACAAATCGCATAATCAGAGCATTAAGAAACCAAATCAGACTTCGTAACAACAACACATACGAAATGAGTTGACAAGATCTTTTTCCGTACCAGGGAAACGGAAAGACAAAATATGCGATAATAGCATCGTTGATAATCTTGTTTATTGAACAATTGAGACAATAAACAAGTGGATAATCTTCCATCGAGTCAATATTAGATAACATGAAAACAACAAAAGCGTAGACTTTATAAAAATCATAAACAACTTATTTTAAAAATAAGCAAGCATTGGTGCAAAGAAAGACACGCCACAAAATATGTAACTAGACTAATATAACCAGCGTCTGCAAAGAAAGACACGCCCCAAAATATGTAACTAGACTAATATAACCAGCATGAGACATCTGCAATAGAGGACGAATTAGCCTGGAACGTGCGACGAGACAATTATATCTGTAGCATTCTTTACTTCTATTCTATCTCATACGATGAAGAGCACGCATGGAGGTTCCAACTAACTATAGAAACGTTATGTGAAGGAGTGCGATATAAATAACAATCTCCTTCACAGTGCTTATCAACAGTAAATTTGGAACATTTAATCTAATTTAGCTTAATTAGAGATCAGCTCCAAATTAACGCTTGAAACAAAAAGTATCACATCGATCATCTTGCCAAAGAAATCTAGTTAATTTTTCTGATTATTTTAAAATATCAAACCAGTAGTCATTAAGGAGGAGAGTACGCCAATGAGTCAACGATCTTGCAATGGATTGGTTTCTTCGGTACGACAACCCATTGCAAGCTCATTGACCTAACATATTTCTGCACAGATTCATTTTTGTAAAATTTCGTCAATCTTAGTTGATTTAACCCTAACAAAAAAAGTTAGTTTTGGAGCGAAATATTGAGATTATTAGTCTACACCATAGGTATACGTCTACACAAGTCTACACAAGTCTTCGTTGTCAGAAGTCCTTCCCTAACTAAAAATGGATTACTACATGCGTCTCCACAAGTCTTCGTTGCCAGAAGTCCTCCCTAACTAAAAATGGATTACTACACAAGTCTTCGTTGTCAGAAGTCCTCCCTAACTAAAAATGGATTACTACACAAGTCTACACAAGTCTTCGTTGTCAGAAGTCCTCCCTAACTAAAAATGGATTACTACACACAAGTCTACACAAGTCTACACAAGTCTTCGTTGTCGCAGAAGTCCTTCCCTAACTACAAATGGCTTACCTATACAACTCTTCTTAAAACAAGAAAACAAAAACTTAATTTACCTGCATATAGATTATACAAGTCCCATGATTTGTTCGGTTCAAATTTTACCGAATATGGAAAGCACGTCATTCCGTCACACTCTACGTCATAACAACACTAGCTCTATATATAAATCCAATGTTATCTTTTTACAACTTCACATAGAGAATGAATATTGAGTCAACGGTCAATGAAATTGATTGGGTTCCTTCGCAAGTTCCGTCAATCAATATAAAGGTCGTTGACTTCGCACTCTCCTTCGTAGATACTCTCTATATTTATTCTGTATTTTAAAGTTATCTTTCACACCTAATTTATATCTGATATAATTCAGTAGCATAAGTACCAAAATAAAGGTGTTTTAGTATCTGCGAACGAGGGTGTTATGCCAACGAACTTGCAATGGATTGGTTTCTTCAATAATATAAAACCAATCAATTGTACGGTCGTTGACTACCCGGTGGGCAAAAACTTGTCCAAAGTCCGAGGTAAAATCGCTAGAACAACATCTTTACTGCGGAATTTGAACAAGGTTTTGCCTAATGGGTAAATCCGCTTTGTATTTTACATCAAACAATCCCTCTAATCTAGCAACCCAATTGGCACACGATGTCGGATCAATGTCGTAACGACGTCAAAACGACGTCGTTTTTTCCAACGTTGATCCGACATCGTGTATCAAGTAGGTAAAGTGTCTTCCCTTTTTTAAATCACTAAAAATCAAACCTGAATATAACTGTCGGACATCACCTGTGAAGGAGTGTATTTGAGCATAACTTTCAGCTTCGCAGTTCAAAGCAATACCCAAAAACAAACTCACCCACGGGTGATGTCCGACAGTTACTTTCATGCTTGCAAATGTAGGAGAATAAAGAAATCACTGTACTCCCTATAACACATCTGAAACTCTTCTTTGGATGTATATATCAAAAAACCCATATTATCTTTACAACTTCGAGTACTTATAGAGTCGTCATCAAAAATAAAAAAAACAATAGACCACGTGTTTAAACAGCCAATAAAATGACATCATTTTGTTATACATAGATAATACGATACTGTAAAAACACAAAAGCAACTTTGTCACCAGGCTTTTGAACTATCAAAAGACACAAATTAAAAGAATGAAAAGAAGTATTTATTTATGTAAATGAAATTTGAGAAAATTGGCGCGAAAATATCACAAGTGATTAATTATAAGCACTACGTAAATAGAGAACACATTGGTCGAAATAAGAGTAAATAATCACTATGGAGGAGTGATTTTTGAGCTAAGAAGCCTGAAACTATGCTGAAAAATGACTCCTTCATTGATTATTTACTCTTATTTCGGACACTGACGAATGATAATTGTGGAGGTGTGCTTTTAGAGAATAGTTTTCTTTGGTCTTGATAGCTTGAAGTTGTGCTCCCCCACAGTGATTATTTACTCTTATTATAGGATTTTAAGAAATGTGATAGTGGAAGCAAAAAATGTCGTTCCTTAATAAGCTGCTATTAACTAAACAGGAATTAAAGATTACGTTTTTAAAAAAAATATCCAAAATAAACAAGCATTAAAAAAGATCGTTAAATTTCATACTTCCCTAACTACGACCCCAGACACCTTAATCTTTACCGACATCGCCTCCAAGTGGGAAAAACTCGTTCAAAGTCCGCAGAATATGATAGAACATTCCCAGCCAGCAAGAACCTGTTCAAAATCAGCAAAATAACGTTATTCTAACGTTATTTTACTGGCTTTGAACAGGTTTTTGCAGGCTGGGTTTCAGGCTGAAATTCTTGTAAGTAACATGCCTGGTTCTTGTAATAGTTGGTTACGTTACGAGGCAATGAGACTAACAGTTTTCGGTTGTCGCTTGCTCAAGACAAGCTTAAAGTTATACTTAAGTGTTGCAGTTAAGAAAAAAATTAAGAACATTTGAGAATTGAAGAAAAAATAAGAATGAGTCTGACGAAAATTTGAGGTATAGAAAAAACGTGTAATAACAACCTAAAAAAGACCTTGTTCACACATACCAAAAACGTTTTATTCCCTGCATCAGTGTTCGAAACGAGAGCAACCTGATCACTGCCGAGGAGATAGCCTGATGTCTACTGCGTCTAACCTGTACTTATAGTCCCCCAGTGATTATTGGCTCTTATTTCGAATACTGATGAACGTTACAGTTTTAGACTTGCTGTCACCAGCTTTCCATGTCGTAAAGTTTATCCCAAGAGTTAATCATTTTATATCCTCTAGACTACTTTTCTAACTCAGTGAACAAAAACGTTGAAA
The DNA here is from genome assembly GCA_032360805.1 of Neoturris breviconis. Taxonomy (NCBI): domain Eukaryota; kingdom Metazoa; phylum Cnidaria; class Hydrozoa; order Anthoathecata; family Pandeidae; genus Neoturris; species Neoturris breviconis. Next base: position 10,866 of record JAULBZ010005945.1, read on the forward strand.
AACTTTGTTCTATTGTCTTTACGGTGACTTTGATCAAGTTTCTGCTGGGAAGTGTGTCATAATGAAAAATTGTTTAAGAGTTTAACCTCGGAGCAAGATTCAAAATAACTGCCAGACATCATCTGTGGAGGAGTGTTAAACTAGACTAAAAAAACGCTCATCCACAGATGTTGTCCGACAGTTATTTTCAAGCTCGCCAGAGTAACACATTCTTGTCATTACAATTTGAATCCTATAAAGGAAGCGAACATAAAAAAACTACAAATTCTTCACTAAGCCAATAACACAAACCAAGGATTAGTAAAAACAGATTCTACACAGCAACAAACATAAAATTAAAGCTTAAAGTCTTTTCTTCTATGATTATGTTGATGGAGATTTAATCTTCGTCAACTTTTGAATAGAGCAAGTAAAAACTATCAGTAGAGATCATTTACAAATTAGTGGCTGTTATGTCAACGTGCTTATAATTGATTGGTTACTCCGTACGAAGAAACCAATTAATTCAAAGCTTGTTGACACAGTTCAATCAATTAGCTCCCTAATACTTGATATTTTCTTTTCTCACAGAAATATTAAAATTATTTATTTTATTAGCAAAATTATTGCTTGACCTTTTTAGATATCTATCATAATAATGACAAATATGACCTCTTGAACCTGGATTTCCGCTGAGAAAAGTATTATGGTCCTCGAAACAAGTGCAAACAATCTAAGTGGATGAGATGTTTTTAGCATTACCTTCAGGTTTTGTAGTCTGAAGCTATGCTGTGGAAGAGGTGTTTTTGAGTACAGCTTTTAGCATTCGTCAACAGGCCATGTCCCACAGGTAATGTCTACCAGTGGACAAAGAATTGTTCAAAGTCCGCAATAAAGATGTTAAAACAACGTCGTTCGATGTTGTTCTAGCGCCTTTACTGCAGACTTTGAATAGGTTTTTGCTCGCTGTGTAGCTTCAGTGAGTACTGGTATACTACTGAGTATTGATATGGTATGCTGTGTTTGAAATAAGAGAGAATAATCACTGTGAGGAGTGATTTTTAAGCATTTAAAAAGCCTGAAGCAATGCTTAAAAATCTCTCCTACACAATGATTATTTACTTTTATTTCGACCACTGCTCATCATTGACTCATTTTTTTTTCCTTTTAAGACATTATCACAAGCATGTTGTACTCATTAAACACTATCATATAATCTAATCACCAATCAAAACTATATTACAAAACGTTCCCACAGTGTGCTGTGCCAACTCAATGACCTCATTATAATATCAACTAATGTAATCCTTGTAATTCAATATCGGTTTGATTCACAGTAAACTTACTTAAAGTCAGCAGTAAAGACGCTAGAACAACGTTGAAAGCAATGTCGAGCGTCATTATTGCGGACTTTGAACAAGTTTTTGCTCACTGGGTGTAATTATTCTAATTCAATATTGGTTTTATTTAGAGAAAAAGATAAAATAGACATAACAAAGTGACTGTCGTAGAGGAAACTCGGTTTATAGACGTCACAGAGGTCGTTGTTATAGACTAAATGTTGACTACTATCATTAGGTGGAAATTGTGCGCGTAAGGAAAAAGAAGATATTCCATTGGTAGGAATTGACATTACACGACGTGTGATGTCAATTTTTATCGCTGGAATATTTTATTTTGGCTTACGCGAAATTTTTCGCCTGATGATAATCAAACTTAAAATCTAAGCACATTGATAATCCTTAGATGCGTAGAAAACCTTGTTATACCTCGCATACAATGATTGCAGAAATAAAAGAGATACAAGGAGAATTTGAGCGAAGACATGCACTTTTTCCATGAATAATCTTCAAGATACTAACCAAAAAAGTTCGGTGGAAACTATGTTCACACAGTGTCACATTTCGGACGGATTAATGTTCGGACCAAAAAAAATCCGAAAATTTGTCCCGTCGAAATTTTTGGTTTATAATGTAGGCGAAAAACTCGCTGTGAAAACTTAAAGAAGACATTCCATTGGTAGAAATTGAAG
>JAULBZ010005946.1:0-12876 GCA_032360805.1 Neoturris breviconis
CTTTTTATACTCTTCCAAAGTAAATTTCGACCACAAAACGCGAAAATAAGTTCCGCGAAATTGAGCTTCGAACCTTAGAACGCCAAAATAAATTCCGCGAATTCAACTTTCGAACCTTAAAACGCCAAAATAAATTCCGCGATTTTCAGGACTTTAATTCGCAAAAATATATTTCGCAAAAATTTCTTCCCTTAAGGTAATCACAATAAGAAGGACATTACCGTATATCTCCTTACGCTACCATATATGGAAATATATAGTCCTTATATGGAGATATACGGGATCATATTCCGTAGTTGTTATGTGACTTAAAATAACTTACTTCCATTGAGCATTACCGCAACTCCATCTCCATGTTGATTTACAGCAAGTAAGTGAAACTTGTAAATTGTGTTAGGAGTTAAATTGGTGATTGTCGTTAAGGTTATAGATGGATGTATTATTGTATTCTTGATGTCTGCTTCTAGAACATTAGTTTGACCAGTATGGATTGGCTGATATAATATTTTATAAGCGAGCAAATCACCATGAATTTTGTCAGGCGGAGGTGGACTCCAGCTAAGTGTTAAACTATTGTGTGTTTTTGTGGATTGAATACGAAAATCTTGTGGTGGGAATGATGGAACTATAACAAAAGCATATCCCAAAATATCGTTTCAAAATATTGTTTGACAGATAATACAGGATTTAAATGGGATCATATTCAACAACGGTCTTCAGCCAAACCGAGTGAAAGTTAAACCTAAATAAGTATGATTTGTATGCACACATTATACATCATAATGAAAATAGAGAATATGGATATGCATATGTAGCCTAATAAAACAAGCTAATGTTTTAAAGAATTTGCATTTTTAATTAAATTAAGATTTGTATATAGGTTTAAGTTGATAGGTTACATGTATATAACTTGATATAGCCATGTATATAGGTTATATGCATAAGCTAGATAATATATGCTTTTACTATACTATCTTTTTATTAGTTGAAGAAACCAAGCATGCATTTTATTTCTAAAAGTTAGCACAGAAACATTCTAATAAAAAGTGGTTTCCATCATCTGTTGTTTAAATTAAAAAAAAAATTAGAAACACTAGACAATAAAACAATATAACAGAAGAACATATTTTTATTTCTAATTTACTGATTTATTGTATAACACTGAGGAAGAAACCTCCTCAAAATTCAAAGTGCACGGTAACTTTTAGTTTACCAAAGGTACTATGGTCAAAGTCTTATAGCGAAATTCAAACATTTTCGCTCCAAGTCAATGCCTTAACTTTTGGGTAAAACCTTTGGGATAACTTTTGGGTTAACGTGGTCAAAACCTTGTGGAAATTCCTCTTTTATCAATACCCAGTCTCGAGTCAACGAAATTAAATTAACTTGTCGAGCGGTCTCGTAATATTGTGTAGAGACCGATACCAAATTTCAGGTCGGTATCATTTAACCAAACACGCAATTTAGAGCCTTTTTTCCCAAAACACAAATGCAAGTGTACGAAACTGAAAAATCTTTGGCCAATCCTAATGCAATATCGCCTCAAATGCTGGTAATTTAAAAATGGTAGCTCTTTAGGAGCTTGTAACAAGAAATGCGCGCCGCCGCCGACGTCATCACAAAAAGAAAGTAATAGCCCATCTAAATTTTGTTTGGCAGACAAAAAATGGAATTGAGCAGAATTACGTAACATCAACAAGGTTTTAATTGATTGATTTCAAATCGTTGATTCTCCTTTGTAAAAGAGGTCGTAAATTTTAACTTTAAGTCCCTTAATATGATGTTGAAAGTGACCAGTTCACTATATCTGAATTTGTCACTTGTAAGAGACTGTCTGAAAAAATAAACTAAGAGTACCAAGTTAATATTCTTGTAATGGATTGATTTTTCGTACCAAAGAAACCAATTTATTGCAAGCTCATTGACATAACACACTTCAGTATAGTTTCATTGTTGTTGAATTCAGTCAAGTTTTGTTTCTCTAAAAACCTTGTTTTTGTAACGACAATGAATATTGTTAACTATTGCCAGGGCTGGAACAAGCAGGAACAAAATCGCTCTCCTAAAAGGCCCTCACATATTTCACGTATTCTGACAGGATACTTACATGATGGTTCAGTGGTAGCTTCAGTCATATCACATGGTCCTTTTCCTATTTTATTATAGCCACAAACTTCAAATATGTAAGTTGAATCTGGTATCAAATTCTCCACAATCGTTGAACGATTAACGAAAGGTACAATAACTTCAAGTGTTTTCGAATTGTTCATATAGCCGACGATAATATATCCCAAAGGAATACCATTCATGTTTTCTCTATCAATACCAACCCATTCTATATAAGCTACAAATGCATTAAGCGCAGTAGCATTTACTTGAGTAGGTGGCAGATCGGGTACTAAATATATAAGAACATCTAGTTAGTTGACCACAGTCCCAGAAGCAAACCTCTTTAGTTAGTTTCTACCACTATGGTTGAGTTGATCTCTTTTTACAATAGCATGATGTTACCCATTTTACTAACGATAGGGATGAAAGGCAGAGTCAATCATGACACCTCACTGATCTGATGACTGATTGACCATCATACCATAGTAACAGAATAACAACAATGAGCGTTATTCCTTCTTACAAGTAAGAAGATAATAATGTGATGAATGGAAAGTTATTTATTGCAAAGCAGTAAGACAATGAGATTTTATTTGTGACTAGATTTGGTCACTTTTTAGCTTTGTTAGATTTACAAGAATCGTTGTTTTCGGCACATTATTTTTAAGACGAACCCTAAAATTTGGTTTCCATGAGCCGATAATTGCCGTAATGGTGTCAGTGGAACTTGCCTGTAACCTGAGTATGTACAGGCACTGAATTCCCTGATTTGACTACAATTTATCGTGCTTGGAGCAAGAGTTGGAACTATCATAAAGATGTGAGAACTGATTCAAAAAGGCATTCAAATATTTCTAAAGTAAATAATAATTTATACATTTAATTGACATACTGCCAGTAAATCGGCAACAAATATTTTGAATATATATTTCTTGTGGATCTCAACTTACTTGACAGTTGCAGGCACCAACGATATTGCAGGCATACATTTCCGGTGAAATATATTGCTACAGGCAAATTATCGACGATATGTCAGCATCTTTACGGCAATTAAGATTAAATGAGAAGCTGGCTTTGGAAAACGAAACGCAAATTAATGATAGTGAAGATTTAAAATAGGTAATTTAATGAAATGATAGTACCTACATGTTTCTAGTGTGTAATGTATCTTCTCTGGCGAAGCTACTCCATTTCCATTCTTGGTATAAGCAAGCAAACGAATACTATACCCAGTACCAGGATTCAATCCCACAAGTACCGTTGAGAAACTGCTACTTGCAAATGTTCTGTAAGGTGCTGATGGGTTGAGTTTCTCTCGATAAAACAAAATGTATGCACTTATATTGCCATTTTGATAAATTAAAGGTACTTCGCTCCAGGAAACGTTTAATGAGGTTCCAGACAAGGCCATAATTGTGAAATTTGCAGGGGGAGCTGTAGGTACTAGATAAAGTAAAAGTTATTACAAATTGTTTATTAGAGAGTAAAAAGATAAGGATACAGATTATTCTTGCCACATGATTTATGCAAACATTGTTTTACAAGAGCATATAAATTTTGTTCCAAGCTCAAAATAAAACTTACACTTATGGCAATTAATTCTCTACCAACACAGCTAAGATTATTGCAAACAACAATAGATTAAGATGTTTTTACCTCCTGAATCGATACGGTAATCACTACTTGCAGAATTAATTTGTAATTTCCCAACAGCTTTCTCAACTTCGATACTATCTTGTATGTAAATAATTTGGAATGAATCAAGATTTGTGTAGTAGATAGTAAAATTAGCCACAATACTACCTGATCTATAAGTTAAAAGTAATAAAATCGAAAGTAGTCATAAAATATTAGGTCTACTAACTGTTCCGCTGTAAAACGGTTTCGGATATGTTTCATGGAATTTGTAACATATATTTACCTTTGTAAGTTAGATGAAGGATAACATCCGGTGGTGGATTAAGATCTGGTGAGAATAATCCCTCCCCTAATGGCGGTATTTGTCTTGAGAGGGTATTACTTTTTTTTAAAAAAAAACCTTCTTGCATATAGAAAATTCAAAGTTAGTGATATGGTATCCGACCACCAAATTACAGACATCATATGCGAGTTTTTAGTACAGTTTTTAATAGCAAAGATTGAAAACTATATTCTCAAACACATTCATCCACAGGTGATGTCTGACAGTTATTTTGAGCTTGTGATATCAATGGCGAAATCAAGCTTGAACTATGCTTAAAAGCCGACCTCTCCCAACTCACTATGATTATTTTGTAGAGTAATAGAAGAATATACTTACACTGCATAATTTAACTTTATGTTTTTGATACTCCCATCAAATCCATCACTAAATGAATCTAAAAACTAAATCATAATTATTTCTTAATTAACATGTCTTAAAGGTGCAGATCTAAATTTCTTGATACATATTGTGTGTATGCAACTCCTGGACACTCTATTCGTTCATTTTTGGTGGTACATATAATATATACTGTTAGAAAGTAACTCTTGATGATTGTTTTGGTAGGTAAATGTAATCAGTAATTATGTTGTAAAGAACGATATGGAACTTGTGCTATCTTAGATCTAACAATGAGTAGGAAACTTTCACTACATTGAATCAATCACATATTCAATTGTTAGTACATTTTCATAAGTATGGGGATGTGTAAATATGCTTCCATTCTCCAATAATATTGATGACAGTGTAACTTCTAAATTAATAATTTGAATACACCTCCCATGCAAACAAACCGTTGTTCAGCATGATATAATAGAGTTGAATGTTGTTAGGCGTTGTGAAGAATGTTGAATGATACTATTGCGAAAAGGAAATGAGTATATACCGAACCGTTCACAGCGTTATTATAACAAACTAAAAGCTATTGTTTGAAAGAATTTGTACTACAACCCCCGAAATCTCCGTATAACTTCTGATCCACTTATTGTATTATGCCTAAACTTGGTAACTCTTCGCGTTATTGTATTTGAAAAATATTTTCAACAAAGGTTTTCCAATGATTTTCTCCAAACGGACCCAAGACCACTTTTGGTCTTCAGGACCGGAAATTTAAAAAAAAAAAAAATTAAATTCGGTCTTATTTTGATCTAAGAGGCATTAAAAAGGCTTTTTATTATGTAATAATTAATAAAACAGTTATATTTAGCAAAAATAACAAAATAATTAATTTTTTCAGCTAAATTTCTATTTTCGCCTTCCAAGTAAGATTTTCACGGGTACTGCGGTTGGATACTCACATTCTGCATGAAATGTTGACGTATGCACATTTGTTTTTACATTTTTGGATAGTAGAGCGCCTGGGGTACATTGTGACCAAGTTTTAAGTAAAACGGAGCAGTAGTTCCAAAGTTATTGGGGTTTGGTACATTGTACCTCCCCCCTTCCCTGGATTATTAAACCCTCACATAGTTCGTGTTTTATAGGGTTAACTCTATTTGAGTCAGGCTTTGGATGGGTTGAAATGGCTGGGGGGGGGGACTGATTCCTCCCTCCTTTGAGATCTCAAGATTGGCTTAACACACAGTCATGAAACTTGGTAGAGTAACAACATCTAATAAACATATTGAAATAGTTATTTTTTGCTGACATCATCAAAAATCACACTTTACTATGAATTTTTATTTGAAAAGTGATTTCAATAAATGACCAATAAAATCTGAAGATCACGTGCTATAGCTATGAAAATTTCCAAAAATGTGCAAATTAGGACTATACTAAATGTGACAAATTTTCACAGGAAAAGTTATTCGCACAAATATTGCACCCTGACAGAACCCACCCCTATGTATATGTTTGAAAGGAACTGTGTTTCCGACCCATAAACTTATCTGAATCTTAATTAATAAATATATGCCTTTTAATTGCTCACACTTCTATGGTTGAATAATAAGGTTTATTCAAATTTCTCACATTTCTAAAGTTGAATAATAAGGTTTATTTAACCCTGTTCGGGCTGGGCTTTTTAGGGCTTTGTAAGTCTGGGGGACTCTGAGGCCCCCACCTGCATAACTTCTGATACGTTAATGCAATATGTATGAAACTTGGTCAGGTTATACATTTTTCTTATCTGAAAATGTTACATTAAATGTTATTCAGTAGACGTAATAATATTTCTACTAACGTCATCAAATATAGGAGCATTCGTAGGAACAAAAAGAATTTAGGTGAAAGCAATTTCTTCTATAACTATGTACACAAAATGTTTTTCAAGCAAAAATTAGAAGAAAGATCCTCTTCCAAATATTAATTATAAATTATTGCACTTACCTGATCTTTTAACAACAGCTGGAAATCTTTAAATTCTTTACTAGATGAATCACTTAAGTATGGATTATACTCTCCAATAAACTGGATTTTTAATGTAAGAGTAAGACCTAGAAATGAAATTTTGAAATGTTCTTATAAGGATGAATCTCAAAATTTAGTTACAAAAATAAATATTATTCTTGATCATTAACCTGTTATGTGCTGGGGGAGGGAAATGGACTCTTTACATTGTTCTAGAATAGTAAATGCAGTAAAAAAGAAATTGTAACCCCCCTCCTCCATTTTCTTGTATAGGGTTTTCACCAAAAGAAGTGGGCAGATAACACAAACAACAAAATTCTGTTGTTTCCTTGTATAGCTACTTGTTATTATTAACATATCTGGGTCAGGGGCTTCTTACATTGCTCTAGAACTCTAGTAAATCATATGAAGCTGAATTGTAACCAGATAAGAGAACCAGCAAAATGCTGATTTTAGCACTTTTAAATAGATTATTAATGTTCTTTCCTTGTATCTTGTTTATGTTAATTGCAACAAGTTTGCCGGGTTCCAGGTCCTCTTGAGAAGCCAAACTAAATTTTTAACATTGCAACTTATATAATTCATACCATGCACCGGACCCATCCTTATATAATTTTTCACTACTACTTTCATCAATAATAACAAGACAGTGATCACAATTAGAGCTAACAATCCATATAGAGAAGAAAATTTGAGCAGCCTGATGATATACCTAAAAATCACTCCTCCACAGTGATTATTTCAACAATTATTATTTGTTCTCTGCTAGATAAAAAGTATGTTACCTGGACATGTTTCATTATGGCAAGATACACGTTCTTCTAATGCTTCCAAACAATAATCTCTACCGCCATAAAATCCTCTTGAACATTCACGTGTTCGCCGTTCATGACCACCATTGCATGGCTTGTCACATGCAGACCATTCCGTCCATTCAAAAGGGATAGCATGCACTGATGAATAATAGAGGCTTACAATAGTCAAAATAATAATATATAATCACTTTGGAGGAGCGATTATTCAGCATAGCTTCAGGCCACTAAGTCTGAAGTTGTCTGAAGTCTCCTCTACAGTGATTATTTACTCTTTTTCAAGAGAGTAGTTCATTAGAATCAAAACGTTTCTAATGGTTATTAAAGATGATGAAAAATAGAAATGCGATTTGCAGTAACATAACTACACATCGAAACCTTCTTATGCCATAGTGCAGTTGTTCATGTATCAGAATGAGATATTACGTCAATAAATCTTGTAAATTATTGGTTTACGTAAATGAAGGTACCAATTAATAATACGATCGTTAACGATCTATGACATACCGTGTATCTTTGAATAGATGCCTATGACGTACCGTATATCTTTGAATACACGCATATGACATACTGTATATCTTTGAATTAAAGTCTAGGTATTTATTTATTTTTCGAGGTATTTGGCTAGGCGATTATTCGAGATTTATTTTTTTTTAAAAAAATGAAAATTTTGGACGTATAAACCAATCATAAGCACTTTCTAATTACTAATATATTTGTCTTAATTTGTATATTCTGTGAAAGGTGGGTGTCAATTTGTCAAATACTATATTTCTTTGAATGAACGTCTAGGTTAAAAGATTCCTGGATAATCCCTTGTAAGAGTAGAAAAACATTGTAACAATAACAACAATGATAACCGTGATAACCTAGTAAATTCACATTCTTTCATATGTTCTTCTTAATATCAGATGTATTGGACTAGACGTATATTTAAAAATCTGTACGATTGACTAAGCGTTTATTCGAAGATATATGGTATTCGTTGCATGCAATGTTTTGCAGAAACGTATTTATTATTACCAGGGCAATGTTGAGACTTGCATTCTCTTGTTATGTTTAGATCACCTATACATTCATTACCACCATATGCAGGAGTTGGATTGGAGCAGTTGCGAACACGTTGTTCAATACCACCATCACACGACACAGTACAGGAAGACCATGATGCCCATTCTGACAGTCCTCCATGAACTATTATAAACACATAATTATAGTATATAGTATAAAGTTTGTGATATATGTAGAATATATATGGCATAGTATATAGTACATAGATATAAGATATATATAAGCTGTAGATTGGGTGTAGTATATAGTGGATGTGAAAATATTACTTGTCAATAACAAGAATAAGTCCTTTTAGAAATAGAATAAAAATGTCTCTTAAAACATACCATTTCTTAGTAATCAGTAAATAATATAAAGATTGGTTTCCATTAAACGATAAGTTAAAACATTTAAAAGATATACATTTAAGATTGGTTTTTATTAGCTTTCAAGATTTTTTAATAAAGAAATTAAATAAATGCTAGACGATGGAACAATACATTAGAAAAATATTTTTTCTCAAAAAGAATACTAATATTCTTTAAAAAATAACTTTCTGTTTTAAATTATCATTATATCTCTAATTCGAATTGAAACTAATTAATACGTTATAAAAATCATTAATATACTCGTGGTATAGATAGTAATTAAGTGAATAATACTAGTAAATTGAAGAAGGAAGCTTCACAAAATCAAAATGGAGACTTAAAGTTAAAGTTCTAAAACTTACTTTAAAAGATTTAGGTCTTATCATTGATTTATTTTATATCTCCAATAAAACAGATGCCAAAATAATTCATGGTTAAAGTCTCATAGAAAATTAAATTGTCAAAATATTTTCTAAGTATCTGCTTCTTTCCAACCATTTGAATATGATCTTTACTTGAATGTAGTCAAATCTCTGCTTTTGAAATAATCCATTGTCACAAATGCTCGGTCCTGAGTCGACAAAATCGAAAACCGTTTGGCCTTGTTATATTGTCTAGAATGTGGATACCAAATTTCCAGATGTTACAACCCTGTTTTAGTCCACATTGAACCAAAAGTACAAATTGGACAATTTTTGCCCAGAACTTGGCCCTGAGTGAACAAAATCAAAAAGATGTTGGTGAGTCTTTTTAACATATTGAATCGCATGCTGGTACCACATTTCAAAATGGTAGGACTTTAGGAACATTATGATAGTATAACCCATCCTTGTTTAGGGGCTAAAAATTAAACCTACTCTAAAAAAAGAAGCACTTTGTTTTCATTATTATTATGGGACATTGCTTAACTTACCAGGACAATAAACCACTTGACCACATGGTCTGATTTGATGTCGTTCACCAATACAATAACCAAAACATGTCCTCTCTCTTTCTTGAGTCTTAGGACACGTGAGAGAACATTCACTCCAAGGGGACCATGGACCAAAACCAAAATCACCTAAATAATAAGTTATATATCACTTTATTTTCATTTTGCATGCCTTATTTTTTAAAATTAGCACGATACCTTTGATAAGCACAATATTCAAAGAACTTTTTTAACAAACGTGCGCTCATTCTATTAAGGGCATCATTTGTATATTTCCCCTAAAACCTGAGCAATTAGATAACAGCACCGTGCGATAATTCGGAAAACACGGTATACCTTAAGGGAAGAAAGTGTTTGCAGAACAAAAACATGTGGAATTAAAGAATGCGAAGGAAAGACTTTTTTTTTGATTTTGCGGAATTAAAAAATGCTAATCAGTAATTAAAACAGGTTTTCTTTGGCACTTAATTTGTTTGAAAAATATTAAATATACTGTTTTTCGTAGAGTAAATTAACCAAACAAGCAGAGCGCTTGAAAATCTTGAATAATGCAGAACTAAATAATGCAAATTGGGGCAAATTCGCATTCTTTAATTCCACATTTTTTTCTTTCGCATTTGTTTCTTCCCTTAAGGTAACATACATAGTATTGCAGGACATATGACATTGGCATATTTATTTATTTAATTAATTAAATGAAATAAACTATCCATAAAATATAATAATATGGACATAATAAAGACAGAATACCTTTTTCTTGACATAAACACAATCTTTGCTGCTGTCCAGGCGGTTCAACATCACAATTTACATTTTCTGAAATATCCTCATATTCTGCACACTTTCCATTCAAACAGTACGGCCCGTAATGATTCTTCCATTTTGAATTTTCAACATCAACTGTATAGTTATGTATAACATCAGCAAAACCTTCAGCACTATTTCCTGTTTCAACTTCTGGTGAGCATATTAGCGCTAAATAGTTTTATCATTATATTAAGGATACCAGAAACACTCAAATTAATAGGCTTGCATATTATTCAAGGTAACCTAATTACTTATAAATCAGGGTTGCATACAATATTTCTCATGCGTAATCATGTGTAATCTTATATGAAGTAATAACTCTTGTCAAGCAATCTGCAATTAACGGTTAATAGAAAAAATATATATTTTCCTGTTTTCGTCAATGCAAAAATAACAGGGAACAGTAAGTAGATAAATAGCCCACCAAACTAAGTAAAAGTTAAACCTAAGCACATAAATATGATTTGCATACAAACATTACACAGTGTTTGAAATATGTATTTATTAAGATGGTAGAGTTTTAGGTCAAATAAATAATTGGAACACATTTTTAAGGTACAATTATGTCAGGTGACTGTGGAGGAATGTTATATTTCATGTTATATTTCAAATCAAGGATAAACACCTAAATTTTACATGACATTAGGATTTCATGTCCTTATTAAGTTTCAGGTAATATAAACAATTGGAACACCTTCATCAAGGTAGAATTATTCAAATCACTGTAGAGGAGAGTAGTGAAATTTCATATCATAGCATAAAGCAATGCTCAAAAATCACTCCTCCACAGTGGATATGAATTGTATAAACACATTATACATCATAACAGTATGTAAAATTAAAATAGAGAATATGTTATAGTATTAGTTGTGCTTTTAAAGACTTGGTATATGTTACACTGTATAAGTTACTCAGACTATTATGTATAGTATAGTATAGGATATGCTTTAATCATCCGTACTATTGTATTTATATATTGAAGATAGATATATGTGTCATGTTAACTACTAAAATCAAATAAGGAAAGATGACAAAAAATATGTACGAAGAAGGGTATAAAAGCAACAAAATATTTTATTTTTTGTTTGGGAAAACTTATGTGTTAATTACTTAGTACTATATGACAGGAAATGACAAACTTCACCATTATATGTATATACACTATGTGTATGGAGAGAAACATTTTGAAGACACATGCACATGGCCACACTGTTCAACTGTGCTCAGTATATTGGAATATTATAGTACGTTATAGTTAAAAAATGTTTTTAAAAAAGAATTATAAAATGGAATGAAAAGGATAAAAATAATATAAAAGTAATATACAAGTAGTATAAAAATAGTGTATAAATATCTCAAGGTAATTAAGGAGGATTTTTTGGAGGAAAAAGACAATAAATTTGCAGCTCTTATGACAAGGGTCCATCATTAAATGTTGTAAGTTTTTCATATTTTTTGCAATTATTATTTCTCAAAAATTTAAAATTTAATTTTTTTTTAAGAAAATTGTGACGTCATCAGTTGAATTTGGTCCAAAAATGCCAAAAAAATCAGTTTTTCTTATCTTGCATGACTGGAGAATGTTGTGTAATGCTACTTTTATGTGCTCTAAATTAACCTTTATCAAAATCATTTGTGACGTTGGTCGTACCTAATATAAAAATGTGCCAAATCAACATTTTACTGTCAAATTTAGTGACGTCATAGCAAAATATTGACAGTAAAATGCTGATTTAGCACCTTTTTCTATTAGGTACGCCCATCATCACAAATGATTTTGATAAAAGTTAATTAAGAGCACATAAAAGTAAGGTCTAACCTCTAATATTTTATTTTAACATAAGTCACTAGACAAGTTATATCATTTCAAAATAGTAAAAGGTTTATCAGTCATCTACTGGAACAAAGTATTTCGGAGATTAAAAAGTAATATACTTTCTTGTTTCAGCTGTCCTCACAACACTGATCAAATGTTGCTAACCAGAGTCCGTACAAAGAAAGAAACACCAAGCAAAAAAAGAAACACACAAACAAGTATACACACAGAAACATTAAAACGAATGAAATCAAAAGAAAAGGCATACGTTCGCATCACATACGTTCGCATCACAAGCGTATTAACGAAATAAATAATGGCGCTAATTTTATTTCTAATTTGCACTTCGCTAAGTAGTGTGGCAAATAAAGGGCAAAATGTATGTATGGTGTGGTGGGAATTGTTGTTTTACGACCAGCTTTAAAACTATTTTAAGTATAAAATTATAGATATAAAAATAAAATAAAAGTGGTATAAAAATAAATTCTGTATATAAAAGGTATCTTAAGGGAAGTAATTTTCGCGGAAAGTAATTTTCGCGAATTTTTTTTTCAGATTTTTTTCTCAATTCGCGAGAAAAAATTTTCGCGAATCAGTTGTTTAGAAATTTTTCGCGGGAATTAATTTTCGCGAATGAGAAGATTCAACTTTTTTGGGGGATTTTAGAAATGAAG
>JAULBZ010005947.1:0-12875 GCA_032360805.1 Neoturris breviconis
GAAAAAAGCTGGAAAAAAGGTCCTTTTTCACTAAAAAAGGCTGGAATTTCATATTTGACTCTGCTGGACACCCTGTCAACTTAATAAGGACATGAAATCCTAAATGCCATGTAAAATTAGGGTGTTTCTCCTTGATATGAAATTTCACTACTCTCCTCCACAGTGGTTTGACACAATTTAAGCATCTATCATTTCACTATGCACAAAATGTTTGATTCTTTCTTGTGACTAGCAGGACATTTAGTTATACGTTCCAAAGAACGATGAGTTCCAGCAATTTCATATTTTATTTCCCAGTTAATAAACTCAGGAGTACTTTCTTGGAAAAGCAATGAAATTTAACTTCTTAAGAAATCCCAAAAAATGAATAATGTAGGGAAAATGAAGGAAATGTTTTGTGACTAACGGGACATTTTAAATAAACCCTTTGAATTTTTTTTAGCACAATGTATGTATAAAGAAAAACTGTTTATGAAGTGCTTTATGGGGTGTTAGTTATGTCATAGTATACTTGTTGAAAAACGTATTAAATTTATCTAGCAAGTGTCTTTTTAATAACACTTTTGTTCTTTCTTTGACTAACGGGATATTTAGTTTAGGTCCTAAATAACAATGAGTTCCAACAAATTCATATCTTCTTTCTCAATTAATCAACTCAGGGGTACTTTCTTGGAAAGTAATAAGTTTGAATAAATCCAACAAAACAATGTAGAGAGAGCGTAAATAAATTGAAGAAAATAACGGGACATTTTATATCCTCGGAATTTGTTTTAGCACAATGCATATATGATGGAAAACAGCTTCTGGGGAGCTAGGCATGCCTACGTACTAAAAAAAGTATTACATTTATCTAGCACGGTAGTCTCTTTTTAATAAAACTTTTGTTCTATTTTTGTGACTAACGGGACATTTAGAAATAGGACCCTAAGAAAGAGGATTTTATACAGACATTAACATTTGATGGTTCAAATCAAACCTCCATATACAAAAAGAAAGAGACACCATACATATAAACAAAAACCTTTTATTTTTGTCTATTTTTGTAAAAAATGTAAGAATGAAACAATGCTTGTTTTAAAATAGAGAATTTAAATAGAAAAAAGTAAAATTACAGGTATATTTTTATGAAATTTGAATGTTCAGGATATGTAGATGGCAAAAAGAAGGCATTTAGTATGACATTGAGATTATTTTTTTCAAGATATGTCCCAGTTGTCGTGGAATGCATGATAGAGCTTTAATTTTTTTTCTTCATGAGAAATATTTTGTATCAACCGATTTGTGAAGGCTAGTTACTGTGAAAAGTAAAGATATCGCTTTTTTTTTACCTCGCGAAGATTGTGCTTGCGAAAGTTGTTGCTCTTAAAGTAGTATCTATGAAGAATGATGTGAATATTGTATGTCGATACAAAATGTCTGATACTGATACTGATTTTTGTTTCTTAACAGCAAATAATGTTTTGTTTCTTTTAATTTATTTTTGTTGAATTTATGTGAATAAATTTATTATGATAATGATTAGGTTCCACTAAATAAGGTTTGCTACCAACAAAAACATTCAAAAGACAAGTGGAAAAATGCACAAGAAAAAGATCACATGATAAAACATAATAAAAATCTGAAAATAGCTATTATCAAGTATTTAACAGTTCTTACTACAGGTGATATTTTCATTTACAGCTTATTTCAATGATGCAGAAAGTGATAGCAGCAGATAAAACATTTGGTTTAATGTTTGCTAAGTATGTATGTAATATATTCATTTGATATTACTAAGAGGGAAAGAGGGCTTCAATGAACAGTAAGATCAAATAATAACCATAGAGGAGAGAATGTGTAAACATTGCTTCAGGGTTTATAGCCTGAACCTATGCTCAAATATCACTCCTCTACAGTGATTATTTATTCTTATTTCAACCAATGAAGAGTAATGAATCAATGATCTTAACTACAAGTGATTGGCTTCTTTGAAGAACCAATTAATTTTAGAGTTGTTGAAATAATTTAATTTTTCTAAATATAGTCAGATTTAGATATACTTGATTGGTAGTGTTTTCGCATGTAATTTTCTAATGTTTAATAAAATGATTGAAATAAAATCCTATTTGTCTCAATGTAATCATATTAATTTTCGCTTGTATTTTTTTGCATCTATAAATTTAATTTCGAATGTATAAATTTTTTGCGAAGGGCAAAAAATATTTCATGTCTACAAATTTTCACCAATTTAGCTTTTTGTTTGATTTTATGTGCACTAATTTTCGCGAATTAGGAGAAACATTTTCCAAACGAAAATGCATAGTCACAGTAAAAGAACAATGAAGAAAAATGGATAGTTCGTTTCAAGTAGCTACTTTTTTTATTATGCAGATGATAGGGCAGGAGAATAAGTGAATAAATATTTCAAAAAAGCGTCTCCGTCTTATTACCGTTCCGAATCAAAATCTTTTTGCTGTGACTTTTTACTTTTAATTTTAATATTTCCGTGTGGATAAATTTTCGCAAATCACCGATTTTGTCAAGATATTACATATACTTATTTTCACTCTTTGACGCGTGTAAACGCTAAAAAGGAAGAAATTTGAGAAAATTTGTACGCACGAAAATTACTATGCCTAAATACCTAATACAATACTTGAGGTTAATGTATGATGTAAAGTATGAAGATAGTGCTCCAAGATACTCCTCCATACTGTTTATATTGCGCATTAATGACATTAAAAGTGCATATTACATTTCTTGGGAATAATTAATGGAGGCTTTCATTTAGATCTCAATCCCATGGTGTGCATGGTGATGCGATGGCATCTGTTGGTGTAACTTGTGAAATATTTTCTGTAAAAGAAGAAGAAAATTATGGTGTTACACAAATGAGCATCAAAGCTGAGGGTCGACAACGCTTTAAAATTCTTAGTAAAAAAGCACAAATGGATGGGTAGGTGAAATTAATACTTCTCACAGTTCACCAAGTGCACATGGTCGCATGGCGATATTTTCGAAGGATTCAGCAGAAATTTTTTAATTTCATTCATTCAAGTCCGTATATCGGGTAAAAAGGGACTGAATTGGGTCTTTGGTCCAATTAACCGAAAATGTGTGGTATTGTCTTGAAATCTGGTATGGGCATTCTTGGCATAAGTATTATTTTGTCGACTTGGAAATCAGGTGTCGGCAAAAAAGGGATTTTTTTTTGAATGTTAAGACTTTTTTTATGAAACTTTGATCACAATCAAGATTTGACTTTTGAAAAAAAAATCAATGAGATTTGGACCATAAGTCTTTTGACATTCATCTTGTTGGGGAAGCTCAATTTTTGGAGAAATAATATTAATAATGATAAGAGATAAATTAATTAAAAAAAATTAAGGTTATGTAATTAAGGGTCGTAAAACATAATTACTTCACCATGACCAAGTTAATGATTTTTTACAGCATCAATTATTCCAATGTGAATTAGAAATGTAGCGGGCCATACAATAATAGGAAGTTTTTAATAAAAGAAATTTATTCATCATAACAGAGGACAGAAAAGGGTCCTTAAATCGATTATTAGAAAGAAGTTTCGTTTTGGAAGCATTGAATGTCACAAGCCATTTATCACCCCATTCATCAACAGTACGTAAACTAACATCAGGCTTAAAAGCCATTTCAACACTGTCAAAAGCATCACTAGTCTTGCTCAAACATGAATAAACTGTTGTGTTATCAGTATAGATAGCCAAGTTGCTCAAAATGTTGTCAAGAAGGTCGTTAATATAGATAAGAAATCTTAGTGAACCAAGGACTGAGACTTGGGAGTACACCAGCATTAATAGGGTGGCTGTTAGAAGATTTCCTATTGAGGACAACTCTCATTTTTTGGTATATTCCAGATCTATTAATAAGAGATTTAAAGACTTTACTAATGATAGGTGGAAGACTTGTAGGACAATAATTGTGGGAATCGGTTCTCTCACTAGAGTCTTTAAAAACAAGAATGACAGAGAGAAATTTCCAACAAGAGGGATAACAAGACTCAGCAACACACTTGACATGTAATTTGGAGACAGTTCAGCAGAACGGTAACAGGAACACCATCAGTACCAGTGACCTTTGATGGATCAAGCCCAGCACGCAGCAACCTTTTTAGTACTAATATCAAGGTTATCAAGATGCAAGTTTGTCTTAAGCGGAAAGTCATTCAGATGATGTCTAGAATCAACATGAGTTAAATTACTGCTTAACAGTTTTTCTCAGTTTTATCTGTAGAAGACATAAGAACTTCAGGACCATGGAATAAAGGTGAGATTGAAGATTTTTTTTTGTTGGTAAAGCTATTGTAGACAAGCCAGAAATCACAAGGGCCAATCTTTTGAGAAGTCAGTCTGTCATGATACTTGTTCTCATAATCAGATTTGGCATCTTGAATGACCATTTTATAGTTATCTCTAGTAGAAGCAAAGAGACGTTTATTCTCATCCAAATTAGACTGTTGAAAAAGATTAAAATAGGGATTCCTATGAGCAATAGCAGCAGCACCGGCAGGAGAAAACCATGGTGAAGAATGAGGTTTTACTTGGTATTTATGAGATGGAACAAAGGCATCTATACCAGCCTGTAGCCAAGACTCAATCTCCTCACAATCTTTAGCTTGTAGATCGAAGACAGATTTCCAAGGAGCATCACAAAGAAAGTCAAGGAAGCTACCTCAGTCACCTTGGTGGAAACTGTACAAGGTTTGATGCAATAGTGATTGCTGAGCAGCCTTAGAGCTAAGAGAGATGTCAACATTGATTTTCATGGTCATGGTCAGAGTTGCCGAAAAACTCAGACAGGAAATTTTGCAAACATTTGAATTAGAAGATAGAAAGAAGTCAAGTAGAGAGGGCGTTTGATCATCACGATCAGGAGTTGGGAAATCGACAAGCCGAGTTAATGATTGTGACAAAGAGACATTATAAACATCAGTTCCAGATGAGTTGGTAGCTTAAGTTAAGAGTATTCTTTATTATACATAGATGCATGGTATATAATGCTATGATGCTATGATGATGTGTAATGATATATGATGTATATGAATGTATGCAATTCATTCTGTGCAGAAGTTATTTTTAAACATTGCTTCAGGCTATGATATGAAAGTGTTACAATTGTTTATTTGATCTGAAACTTTATCAACTTAATAAGGACACTAAATACTAATTCCATGTAAAGTTTGTGTGTTTATCCTTCCTTGATATGAAATTTCACTACCCTTCTCCACAGTGATTTGATATAATTTTACCTTGATAATGGTATTCCAATTGTTTATTTGACCTGAAACTTTATCGACTTAATAATGCCATGCCAATAATGCCATGTAAAATTTGGGTGTTTATCCTAGGTATGAAATTTCCCTACTCTCCTCCACAGTGACTTGATATAATTTTACATTGAAAAAGGTGTTCCAAATGTTTATTGGAACTAATAAAGACATATTTCACACACTGACGTATAATGTGTGTATGCAAATCATATTTATGTGCTTCTTAAGTTTAACTTCTGTTTGTTTGGTGGACTACTTTCAATACTGTACCTTTGATTTTAGTGTTATAATGGGCAAAATCAAAATTCTTCCTGATGCATATATACCACCATATCCATCGTCTGGTCAAATCTTTTCACAACCGCATCTCCCAAATTCTATAAGAAGCCAAATAGTTGCAAATAGCTGTTATGTTGATGCGCATCCATGGAAACAGGGTGAATCACGTTATCTTGCTGGTTTCAACAAACAGAAAGCTCATGTTAGTAACTTTCATATGCAGCCCCGATCCCAGGGCTTCTTTTCTAAGAGAGAAGAAGCTCTGGGATCGAGGTTGTTTCATTAGTTGATTTCTTCTTTACGAAGAAGGCAATCATTTTTAAGAATCTTTCCAGTGGGCAAAAACTTGTTCAAAGTCGGCAACAAAGACGTTAGAACAATATGTTCAACATAGTTCTAGCATCTTTACTGCGGACTTGAACAAGTTATTGCCCACTTGGCTGTGCTGGTAAAGCATGAAGTTCATAATACACGAATTACAATTATTTTATCAAGCGGTGAATTTTCTCTTTGCTTCTAGATGATGGAAAATAAATCTTTAATTATTTTTACAGGTCCTATGTTCCAGTTTATCATCTGTGCAGGGATGGATATATAAGTTATACAATCCAGTAAGTTGATGGGGTTTTTTAAACATGTTTTTTTAGTAAGTTGCCCCACGTACTCAGTGCAACCCCCCCCCCTCCCCCCTGCACCACCAAAAAAACCCTTTTATAGGAAAAAAGATTTCACTTACCAAAACCCTGTCACCCTTTACCAATCTAATAATTCGAAGATACTCCGCTTACCCTCAGCAAACCATTAGAAAATACTCCTTCTACAAACGTTTTTCTAATAAAGACGCTCCACTTTAACCTTATTATAAACACATAATCACTTTAAGTTTCTTTGTTTGTTGTTTTTTTCAGTATTTTCTTATGGATTGTTTATTAAATGAAATACATAGTTGGAACGAAAATTTGAAATTTGAAAATTTACCAACGAATCCTATTGGTATGACTATTTATTCTCTTTCACTCATATATCAATGAACTTGCAATTGATGTTTTTTTGGGCATAAAAGGGACCAACGATTAAGAAGATTATGGAATGAGTACTCCATTGCTCAAATACCATCTCAACTACGCGAATTCGTACTCGCTAATTCTAAATGAAGTTAGAATTTGTGTGAACGAATTCGCGCAGTGGAGATACGCCTTGATGCATTTTATTACCCCGAAAAGGTGTGGTATCATCCTGAAATTTGGTTATGGCAAATATTTTTCGATTTTGTCAATTTGGGTATCGGTGAAAAAGGGATTTTTTCAAAAGTGGAGACTTCTTTTTTGAGAATTTAGATTCTATGAGGTTTTGACCACATTCACCCAAATAACATGCTAAAATGATAAGGTAGTGACTTAGAAAGTTTTTGGCATTTTAATTTTCTATGAGACTTTGACCATGAACCTTTTTTGGCAGACATTTTGTATATTGGAGAAGCTTCTTCCTCAATTTTTTGAGATAATAAGAGATTATATTAATATAAATTTAAAAATAATTTTAAGAATTGAAGTCTCCATTTTGATTTTTAGGAAGCTTCCTTTTTCAATTTTGAAATTAATATTAATCTGTATTAATCTGTATTCACTTTAGGGCCATAAAACATTGAATTACTATCATGAGCATATATGTTTGTAACATTATTAATTACTCACAATTCAAATTAAAAATATATTGACAATACACAATTCAAAGAGTTATTTAATAAAAGAATAAATTGTATGTTGATTTTTATAACATTAATTACTGCCACTTCAAATTAGAAATGTAGTGACAATTCACAATTCAACAGAGGACGATTTTTTAATAAAAGAATAAATTGTTTTGATGAATATGTAATCTTCTATTTCGTTATTCTTTATTTCTTAATTTTAATAACGGATGATGACAACCACCTTTATTTTAAAATATTTTGTTACTGCTAATAGATACCATGTTTTTATTCATATGTTAAACTGTAATTAACATGTTTAATATACTTATCTTTAATGGTCCCACAGAACATAACAGCACAATAATATATTTTATAAAACTAAATTATATTATTATGTGCATCCAATTCATAAAATCTAAACGGCTGCATATTTTTCTTTCAAAATTACACTAAAGGTACTTCCAACTATACTTTGCATGAGTATAATGTTTTTATGCAAAAATGTGTCACAAGTTACTTTTTGTGTAAAATATACATCAGAATCATATTCAGCACAAATTTTCGACTCCAACAGTGTGTCATATGACGTATTAAAAATCATAAAAAAATATTCGCCTATTGTTCTTGGTCTACCAATGTTTAGAAAGCATCAAAATGAAAAATTTAATAGGATGATGCCCCTCTCTCACCCAGGCCTAGGGTTAAATAAATTTTAAATAAATTTAGTTTATCATGTTATGAAGTATGTATAATGCGTGTATCCAATCCAAGTTATATCTACTGTGGAAGAGTGACTTTTGAGCATTGCTTCAGGTTTTGATATGAAATTTCTATGCTCTCCTCCACAGTGATCTAATGTATTTCTGTCTTGATAGTGGTGTTCCAATTGTTTATTTGACCTGAAACTTTATCAACAACCCTATCAAACTCGGCTGGTTTGGCCTCTATCTTTTTATTTCCGGACCGTTATGGCATGAAACTTGGTACAATTATAGAATAACTCAATACAAAGACTTTGGAATAACACTTTTGACTCTATGACGTTACTGGCACTTGCTATGATGTCATCAAAAATATCAGGTTTTTGGTCTGTAGAGTGCTGTAAAATGACAATGGCCTATTATCTGCGAACCACTAACCTTAATGAAATGAATCTTGATACACTTATAAAACAACTCAATACAAACACTTTGCCATTATAAATTTGAGTTGGTAATGTTATTGGTACCTGCTATGACGTCGTCATTTATGTTCAATTTGCAGTCTGTAAAATATATTATCTGGTTTGTAAAATATACAATTTGGTCTGTAACCTTCAAAATATTCATACATTTCATTTTTTGTTTCCATAAATAACATTTACCTGTTCAAAAGATAGCCTAGCAACAACAGAGACCGTTTTAACAAAATTTTATATTTTCAAAAACATTACTCCCTGGGTTAAGTTCAGGATTAAGTTACCCCAAGAAAAATAACCGAAATGTTCACAAAGAAAAATTCATAATCCCAATCCTTAATAAAAGTTAAGAAAAGTCACCAAATTGCAATACCGTACTATTAACAGAAAAAAAGTTATCGTAAAATGAAAATGCTGCGGGCACTTTGTTCCTCCCCCCCGGGTTTAATAATGTAATAAGGACATGAAATCCTAAAGTCATTTCACTACTCTCTTCCACAGTGACTTGGCATAATTTTACCATGATAATGGTGTTCCAATTGTTTATGTGACCTGAAACCTTATTAACTTAAAAAAGACATTAAATCACAATCCCATGTAAAAGTTTTGTGTTTTTTATCCTATGAAATTTCAATACTTTCCTCCACAGTGATCTGATAATTTCACCTTGATAAAGGTGTTCCAAATGTTTATTTGAACTGAAACTCTACCATCTCAATAAAGACATACTTCAAACTCTGAAGTGTAATGTGTGTATGCAAATCATATTTGTGTGCTTAGGTTTAATATTCATTTGGTTCGGTGGGCTACTTTTAATACAGTACCTTTGATTTAAAATATATACATATATTTTTTGTTATGACTCATTTAATAACAGAAATTTTGCGGTTTCGTAATATAGTCTTTATCTTAACTTTTTCAAGTTGATAGCGTTTCAAGTTGATAGCGTTAGGGAAACTCGTCCCAGTCCTATTCGGTTTACAGGACACTTTAGATTGTTTTATCACTGCAAGTAATCTCAATGCATAATAGTAAAAGAATTGCATGCTTCATAACACTTTTATCCACAATACCACAAATTAGTTAAGGTTTAGATTATATTATATTGACGTCACTGAGACATAAATTAAAAGCAGCAGTAGTAAATTTTTGACAATAACTACAAACATACTAAAGCACCATGGGAAATGGAAATAGAAAAGGTGATTTAAACGAGTAAGTTTTTTTGCGGAGTTTATAGTTCATTTTTCTTCACACTAAAAATATCTAAAATATAAAAGCGAACTACAGCATTGAATCCTGGATAGAGAGGGAAGAGATGTAAATAGTATAAGTACGATATTACAATAGGCAAACAATCTGTCTGACCTTATTCAGTTATTTGGTCTTCCAACTACAACACATTTTGAGAATTTTAGCTAGAATAAAGTTTTCCCCCAATGAGATGGTATTGGGTTCATTTTTGTAAATTATTATTTTTAAAAGTCAATTACTTTAAACAAGTCATACAATAACTTTCTAGTATACTCATATTGATATACGAAAGACTCTTTCGTGTATCTATGGTATACTCTTGAACAGTTTCGTGTAAAAATTAGAATTTTGGGTGCGCGAATTAAAGAGCGCGAAATGTAGAGGAGAATAAGATATATGGTCGTCTGCGTAGGTCCAGTGAGCAAAAACTTGTTCAAAGTTCGCAGAAAAGTCGCTAGAATCACATCAAACAACGTTGTTCTAGTGTCTTCACTGTGTACTCTGAACAAGTTTTTGCCCACTGGGAAAATGATCATTTAACTGCTGTTTATTTAATTTACTATTATTATGCTTGTTTCAGCAAATTGTTAAACGATGATTCAGCATCACAGAGCACTAAAGGTATCTTTCTTAGATTTCAATATTTTACATTTTAATGTCTGGTAGCTACTACCTTCTTAAACAATTTATTGTATTCTGCCAGTTGCCAATACTTATTTTAGAGATAGACGTATAGATATGCCTCTATCTCTAAAATAAGTATTGACAACTGGCAGAATACAATAAATTGTATAAGAAGGTAGTAGCTACCAGACATTAAAATATAAAATACTAGAGTTTCAACGTTGTTCTAGCGTCTTTACTTTGGACTTTGAATAAGTTTTTGGCTACTGGGAAATCTAATAAATTTAATATGAAACATCAAAATTCACAAGCATCATCATACTAAGAATTAACAAGAAAGACTTCCTTCTTGAACATCTGCTACTAAAGACATAGTTCGAATATAAGAAAGAAAATTTAGCCGGATACACTGAGATCATTTTCTTTTTTAGAATAGTAGTGGGAATATAATTTCAACTCTTTGCTTCTTTTGATTTTATAGTAGCTACCTGATCTAAGAAACGAATTTTACTCTTGAAAAGATTTTTGATTCGATTTCGCTAAAGGCAGATATTGTTTGAAATACACCAATCCTGTCTCTTTCCTTCTGTTCGCAAAGAATTCTTGCATGGTATGAAGT
Source organism: Neoturris breviconis (assembly GCA_032360805.1). NCBI lineage: Eukaryota > Metazoa > Cnidaria > Hydrozoa > Anthoathecata > Pandeidae > Neoturris > Neoturris breviconis. The sequence goes on from JAULBZ010005947.1 coordinate 10,931, forward strand.
TCAGCTTATGTACCAAGCAAAGCTGGATTATATACCAAGCACTCAGTATTCCATACAGTGACAGTAGAAACGGGAAAAACATTTTCATACCATGTTTACACCGTAATCAATACGCATAATGACCATAAGAGCTGTAGACTGTTACTATTCCCGTGACTATGGTTTTTCGTTTATTTTCATGGAGCATGGTTGTTGAAATCTTGGGCAAAAATAATGTAGGTAAAGTGAAATTTCAACGTGTAGAAAAACTCTAAAATTTTGATTTGCAAAACAAATGGCACGAAAATTTGGATTTATTCCAAAAATCTGGGTACTAGGCTGCTGTGAACAACATAATTCATTAAGTTTGGAAAAAATCCTATGATCCTAAGGCTTAAGTCCATTCGATAAATCTCTGAGATAAATCTCTAGGGACTTGTTGTGGTCGTATTCCGCGTTTTTGTTTTGCTTGTGGTGTGTATTGCTTGTCGAAATTTGTAAAATATCTCTATCTTAATGTCCGTGATTGTAGTTGCATAGAGATGATACAGTGAACATTTTCTTATTCTGGTTGTTTAATTTTTTTTTTTTTTAAATTTTAATAACAGATGGTGACAACCACCTTTAATTTACAATATGTTATTACTGCTAATAGATACCATGTTTTTAGTTCACCAAACAAAGTTTGGACGGACTATTGCTATCACTTTGCGGCGTCGGCGTCCCGCCGCTTTTCTTAATAGACAATGTTTCCGAAGTGCTAGCATTTTGAACTTTGATACCATCATTCGTGGCAACATTTTATCCTTGGTATGAAACTTCACTACTCTCCTCCACAGTGACTTGACATAATTTTACCTTGATAATGGTGCTCTAATTTTTTAGCCTGGAACTTTATCAACTTAAATAGGGACATGAAATCCTAATGCCATGCAAAATTTGGGTGCTTATCATTGATATGAAATTTCACTATTCTCCTCCACAGTGATATGATATAATTTCACCTTGAAAAAAGGTATTCTAAATGTATATTTGAACTGAAACTTTACCATCTTAATATTTCAGGTACTGACGTATAATGTGTGAATGCAAATCATATTTATGTGCTTTGTGTTTGTGTATCGGTAGTTTTCGTATCTGTGCTCGTGTATCGATAGTTTTCGTATCTGTGCTCGTGTATCGATAGTTTTCGCTAGGCATAGACGCTTTTCAAACTTTCACATTTTTACTTTAAAGAATTGGGGAAATGGCGCATTGTCTGTTCAAAATTATTGCAGCATTAAGTAACTACTAGTCTCTAATTACTGTTTCCAAGAATTACCTTTGGCGCGATTCCCTAATTATACTAATTAGTTCCCAATCCCCCTGAACCGCATTCGAGATTACTGAATCCACCTGGTTACTTCCAATTATTGGGGAACTGTCGCATTGTCTGTTCAATAATTTTTGCTGAATTGGCACATTTACCAGTCATTTGTACCCAAAACTCCTGGAATTTAAGTATAACTTCTGATCCGCTAACTGTATTAGGCCCACAATTGGTGACTTTTGACTTAGTTATATTTAGAAACTGCTGACTAAATAATTATTCTAAACATTTTCCCCAAACGGACCCAGGACCACTATGGGCGTGTGTGTGTGGCTTCACCGGAAATTTTCAAAAAAAGATTCTTTAAATACAGTATTATTTTGGTCTACAAGGCATTACAACGGCTTCTTACCGTAAAAACCATTTCAAATTAGCAAATATAACAATATCATTAATTGTTCTAATTAATTGTCTACGCGTCGGATTTTCATGAGTACTGCGGTTGGATACTCACATTCTGCATGAAATAATGACGTATGCAAATTTGTATTACATTTTCGGATAGAATAGAGTCTGGGGTATATTGTGACCATGTTTCAAGTAAAACGGAGCAGCAATTCCAAGGTTATTAGGGCGTGGTACCTTGTACTGGCTGCG
>JAULBZ010005948.1:0-12873 GCA_032360805.1 Neoturris breviconis
CACTTCTTGACATTTTTAGACTCTGAAATTTTCTGAGTATGTTCAGTGTGTGCCACTTATCCATTTGACATAGAAATTGAAAATTTGACCAAAAAAGGTGATTATGTACCTTTAACTCCCTGGACGTTTATTAATATTGTCAAGTTTTAGGGTGAAAGTTTGGTATAACAGGGTGTTAAAAATAACTTTTATTAAATTCTTTAGGTTTTACAGAACACGCCGATCTGGAAGTTAAAGTTCTAAAAAATAAGATCTTAGTTTAATCCTATTAAATACGCATTTTCATTTTCCTTGTGCGACCTGAAAGACACTTAATAAATAATACGGAAGATTTTACCTACATGCGAGCTAGCATGATACTAAAATATAAATACCCCCCGAAATACCAACGGACCGGAACTTTTATTATCTTCAGATTTTTCTCTAGTAAGGTAAAATACTAATGATAATTATGAAATATACACTTAGGGTTAGAATCTATATCATTAATGTGTTATTTAGCTTGTTGAAGATGGTAAATCTCCATTTTAAATAATGGGGAAAACCCGATAATCCAATATTAGATTGCCGTGGAAGGCGTTAGTTGGAAATTCTCTAGTCGCTCTTGACCATAATCTTACTGGAAAGGGGGAGGGGGTGGTATTTCAACCCCCTTCCTCTGCATCTCGCATTATACTTTATAAAACATTTTTGAATGAATAGCTTATACCACTTTTAAGTTTCAACACTACAGCATGATTCCATCATAAATTAGAGAGGGGGTTGAAACAACTCCCACCCCATTATTAAGGAAACCCAAAATGATCCAGGTACCTGTCTGGGTATGGACACTGTGGTGCTGCACCGATTATAATTTTCTGTTTTCCTGTTTTCTCAAGACGCCTCAACTCTTGAACAAATGTTGTATATCCAGTATAACGACCATTTTCAATATCTAAATCAATACCATTCATGACGGCACTAAAATAAGAAAAAAGGTAATGTAAATACCAGTCGGTGAATACGAAATTCTATGGCGAATGTTTACTTAAAAACATGCATAATGTGGCTCATGAGGATAAAAATATTTGACGGAACTCGATTAACGACGTATGTTCTGAGAAGACCTTACCTCCTATCGCTCATAAATTTTCATTTACACCCTATTACATTATTGGTAAAAATAAATTGGAAAAAATGACTAAATTTTCCTTAAACGACTAAATTTTATACCGAATAAATTTTAATATCGAATTGTTTTAAACCAAACGGTATATTTAACCGTCGTTGTTTTAGTTGAGCTATATTTCTGCTGACTTTATTTCTATGTATTTTTGTGACCACCAATATTTTTACTTCCTACCGCTGAACAGTTAATAGCATAATAAGACATAACACACAATAAGATGATCTGCAAACGATCCATGTTTTTGTTTCTAGCATTTCCAATAATCTATTCTTGAGAATGTAACTAATTAGAAATTCTAACTTCCGTAAAACAATCTTCGAATTCAAATCTAATGAGATTTCGCATGTTCCGATTAACTTGTCCCCTCGAACTAGAAATGGTACAATCGTCATTAATTGTGCAAATAACTATCTGACTATCTACACTCAGTGCATTGTATTGTTTGAGTGTATTGATTATAGTGCTCAACTTTAATACGCAAAAAACATTGCACTGGTGTTATCTGATCGTTATTTTTAGCCTTGAGACATACATATTAATAGAGTAAAAACAAACCTTCCAAATGGTCTTATACTTTGTAAATCAGTACCTTCCAATAATAAATTGTAAACACGATAAGCAAATAATTTAGCTTCAGCATCATCAGCAAATCCAACTCGACCAACTGCTCCTCCAAGTGACATTAGCACTTGTTTACCATTTTTCTGACATTCTTTGATGCCAGCTTCTATTTTTGGACAACGAAACATTTTTGGATAATCTTTTGAAACTGGGGTTTCACAATGAAAGGCAAAGTTAAAGCCAGGCATACGATCTGAATAAAAGGTATATATATATAGTCATTTTCATAAAAAAAAATGAAAATGAGGCGTTTGTTGTTCAAAGTAGATTGTTTATGCAATGCAATAACTTCCTTTTTGAGCAGTGACTTAACCTTATTAACACTGGGGGGATGAAAGGCATAAAGTGCCCATGGCCTTTTCATTCGGCGATTATGTTTTTTCTATTGTATGCTATTGAAATTTGGTGACTTTTCCTAACATTTATTAAGGATTTTGAGCATTATTTTTGAAAATATATATTTTTTTAAAAATGATCTCTGATGTTGTTAGGCTAACTTTTTGGGCGAGTATGTGTTAATTATGGAAACAACAAATGTTATATACAAAAATATTAAAAAATACAGAACATTTTATATATTACAGAACAGATTGTATATTTTACAGACCACAAAACGACGGTATCTGATGACGTCATTTGAGGTACTAATGACGTCAAAAGTATTTGCGCCAAACTGTGTGTATTGAGTTTCACGTTACCACATACATTTTACAAAGTTTCACACTATTGATGACTCAAAAATGTTATGTTAAAGTGTTTCCAAGTATTAAGCTTATCTATAAATGTACCAAGTTTCACGCCATAAGTATTAGTGGTTTGAAAATAAAGACCACAGTCATTTTACAGCATAATTTTTGACGTCATAACAGATATCAGTGACGCCATCAAGTCAAGATTTTTTTGTCAAAGTTTGCATTAAGTTGCTCTATCATCAGCATTCGTGGTTCAGAAAAAAAAACTTTATTCGCTATAACGTTTGCCTTTTTCAATTATGTCTTTCAAATGTTTTTAAATTAAAGTCTAATTAGCCATCTTCAAAAATTTACGCTAATGCACGAAGAAGGTGATATGCTACTCTTTTTCAGTAGTTGTAGAACCATAGAAACAGATCATTGAGATGACGCACATCTCACTACCCTACCTGTTGTATTTATGTGGTTTTCAAAACAATGACGATAAGCATTTTAAACGCCTCCGGAACTATCTACCTAAATACGAGCTTAATATTAGGATCAATAAGAGAATGGACGAATCTTACCATTAACCATATTTCCTTACCTTTGTTTTTTCTGTCAAAGAAAACATTTAAAAAAGATAATACGATGATGTCATAATTATAATCACGACAAAAATCAATTAAATCTTTTTCCCAGTATTGTCGTTCTTTCTTACTGTTATAGACAGCATTTTGTCCCCAGTATGCAACAATTTTATGTCTGGTAGAGCCTAAAAATAAAACATACAGCACATATACGACCCTTTTATCCATCTAAACCTCTCCAGTATTTTTAAATAGCTAACTCTTCCCTGACGGTCAAGACGCTATGTGATGGAAATGTTCTGGAAAGGTTTAAGTGATTAAAAATTAGAAGAATTAACTTTTTTTTTTATCATTTCCCCCATAAAAGTATTAAAAGAGAACAAAATAATGACGCAATGTAAGTATGGGTGTAGCAATAAATAATCTGATTAATTTCATCCCAGTCGGCTAAAACCTGTTCAAAATCAGCAAAATAACGTTAGATCTACGTTGTTCTAACGTCATTTTGCTGACTTTGAACAGGTTTTTTCCGGCTGGGATGTACTGATAATTTAAGTTGATTTAAATTAGGTGGATAATTCTGCAGCAAAGCCAAATAGAGATGTCAATTTCTACCTGCAATGATTGCTGTTCTTGGGGTTTTGCGCCAAATTCTCATCCTACACTGCAGTTCGGAATATTGCAGTTGCTAGATAAAACTATGGTTTATGATGAATATCGATAAATAACAGCTTGAATTATATATTTTATTTCTGCTCCTTATTAAACTTACAACAAGTAGAAAAGTACTGAATCAAAAGATATTACAATTCATTGGTTTCTTCTTACCAAGGAACCAATCAAACGCAACTTCATTGACTATTTACCTGATACGTTAGCTGTCAAGCAAACGCATATGCCACACAGCATAAACAACAATTTCGAATCCATTTTCAAGAGAAAATCGAAAAGAATAAGTTGTATATTGAGGGTGCAGTGACTTTGATATATTTAGGACTCTTTGCTACATTATACAGCTGGTTAAATCTCAACTTCAAATGTTGATCAGGTCAACAAACTTCGTCCCTACACCTTTTTGTGTCTTCATAGTTAACTACTAGATTATAATATGATAAATGAAAAAGCCTAGAAACCAAGGTGCTATTGCTTATTATTGACAAATCCATCAAAGAAATTGAATATCTTATTTGAACAGACTTCTTTTAATTAATCTTTCTTTTAATAATTAACACGTAGTATGGACATGCCACAGGCTTTTCTAGCCCACTCTCTGCATTACTCGAAAAGTAGAAATACTAAGGAATTATATCAACAGCAGAGTTGCCTTGTTAATGTAGATGTTCATAAAATTATTCTTGGATACCTCCCAAATATAATAATTTGATCTCTCTGGGTAATTTTTTGAGACAAAATTGAAATTGTTTCTTTTAATTTGATGTAGTTCCCTTTCTGATATGGTTACAACAAAAAGGGATATATTCAAGCCAAAAAGGACGATTTTTTACGGGAAATGAAGAAATGCTGAAAGCAAGTAAAAAAATTATAGTTGATTAATTGATTTGTGTGTTAAAAAATAGATTAAAAACATATTTAATTAAAAAAAAACAGATTGCATGTATTAACGCTTGTGGTCACGATAAGATAATTTTTAATCATTCCCAGTGGGCAAAATGACGTTAGAACAAAGTCGTTCGACCCCTGATAAGACACTAGACAAAAATTATATACAGAACTTAGAAAATGTTTAGATGGATCTTAACTAGCCACAACAATAAAGACAATCTCAGTAGAAAAAATCTTGATCAAAGTCCACAATAGAGACACTAAAGCATTGATAATACTGTTCATCATAAATGTAAATTTATTCATTCAAACACTTCTCAGTGGGCAAAGACTTTTTCAAAATCCAGCGGAAAGACGTTAGAACAACGTTTGCAAGGTAGTTTTAGCGGCTTTACTGCGGACTTTGAACAGGTGTTTGCCCACGGGGTTAATAAGCATAAATAATGTTTCTATACTAGGTATACAAATCACAATAATAATTCGTATAAATTTTTGTATGTCAGTGCAGCTTTTGTTTGTTTTAGAAATTATGGGATGCTCATACACGGTAATCAAAGACCTGTTCAAAGTCAGCAGTAAAGACGATAGTAAACATTATTCTAGCGTCTTTACTGTAGACTTTGAACAGGTCTTGGACCACTCGTGAGTGCGTCGGGGTAAAATTCCTATATTATTTTTTATATTATTATGTCCTTCTCATAAATTAATAACAATATTCCAATCCTTTTGCATCAACGCATTTTCCTTCTTCTTCTAAAAGAACATATATTGCACAAATCGTGAAAAACCGCCGAATCCAGTCTCGTATTCACCCATATATGAACTGTGGATTGCCATGTACGGTAATACAAAGTCCATATACGGAAATATAGGCTACGATGTGCGATCATAGAACTATTCACAAGTACATGTCTCCTTTGAGCAACCAGCAACTCGTTTATTTGTGAATAAGTCTATTCTGTAGTCTTTCACGTCGAATATATACAATAACCGATACAAACATTGTACTTCAACTATTGTCAACGTCTGAAAAATATCATAGTGTCGGATGCCTTGACGTTAAAAAAAAGTTTATTGACGTAAATTAGATGTCATGTGACATCGTGTTCCAGTGCTTGTATACAGTAATTTGTCCAACTAAATCATGTACAAAATATAAATTGCTTTTAACAACTGTCATTGTATTTAGAGAAAGACGGCATTTTGCAGTGATATCAGTGTTAATACGGTGTCGCATGTCTGTTGCAAAAGAGGAGATTGTCTTTTCTTCGCGTTTGGACTTTGTCTACATTTGCCTTGCGAGCAAACGAAGTTGGATAATGTGTGCCTACAGGCTAATATGTTTCTAGCCGAAAAAAAGTGATCCTTTTTGGAAGCAAATAGTGATGAATGACCTAGTAATGACAATACGACATCTAATGAACATCCCAACGTGATTTTCGAAATAAGATTCATCATTAGTTCGGACTAGACGTCTTTTTGACATCGTTAGATCAGAACAGATACGGTTGGTTGATTTGACATCAATAGTAAGTTCAAATGTCGCGTCTTGTACACAGAAAGAATATGTCTTGTGGATTTTCATACGCTGTTATACAAAAGACCAAAATATAAAAGGAATTAGAACAGTCACATTTATTCATTGAAGCTGATCTTTCCATGCATTCAACGTGTAATCAACGCGGATAATGTTGTTTAGACGTCTATTGATCAGAATTCTTTTCAATGTTGATTAGGCCTTCAGTGCCACTGTAGTTTAAGGTCTACAGTTTTCAGCCCTGCCGGGAGCTCATGTCAAATCAACGTGCAAAATAAACTTTTAGGCCTTTGGACGTTTTATTTCAACGTTAATCAAACGTCGTGCCCATACACCAAGTGTACAAAAATTCAATGTCTGCATTAAAGATGCTAGAACTGCGCCTTCAATGTTGTTCTAGCGTCTTTACTATGGAGTTTGGGTAAGTTATTTTCACATTATGAAGCAGAGTATCAATTAAAGAAGAACCAAATATTGACCTTTAATTAAATCAAAAAGCTGATTTTTGGATACATCATAATCAATCGATGCATCATAGAATCACAAGGATTATTCTTTACCTCGCATATATTCCTGTATTCTGTATAAGGACATGATTATGTTCCTGGTTTCTATATACGGATTTGATTATATTACTGGTTTCTATACACGGATGTTCTTATTCAAAATATAATAAAGTACAAAAATCTTCCACAAGACTGGTTACTAGGTTACATAATTTATCGAGTTTACAGGAAGACTTAAGATACTAAGGGATTTTGTTACTGTCGCAAATACTGGCGGAGGGTGTGGAAGGGGGCGAGTTTTGCTCCCCTCCTTAACCCTATTATATATATGGGGGGCGGGGGCAAAACTGCCCCCCAGTTGAACTTTTTCCGATATATCCTGAACAACAAATCGAACGAACTTAGGAAATCTTCTTATTGATCTCCTCCACAGTTTTTTCTCAATAATTTTGATGCCTCTGGCACCCAATAGCGCTATAGATAAAAAGACTAAGCAGAGGTTACTAAGTGTCAAATAATTGCGTCTATTTTACAGAAATACTAATTTGGCGCGCTATAGTAAGCTAATGTGGACTTAAAACTTTGATACTTTAATGAAAGGCACATCATTTTACACTCTAAATGTGAAAACAGAATCAAAAAATCTTATTTTGTTCCTGAGATATAGCCAATTAAAAATTAGGGAAAAATAGTATTTTTTTCTGAAAAAATGCTGACGACAGCAATTATTTTTCTAATTCTGGTATCAAGAGCTAGTGGCGTGCCAATTTTCACGCTTGTAGAAGCTTCTGTCTTCAAAAAAGCATTGGGGGCAGTTTTGCCTCCCCCCATATATTCAACGTACATAAAAAAGCCCATATATGATAGGGTTAATTCATAAACTAATAGGAGTTTGACAATTAATCTTTCTGCCAGTTACTACTTAAAAAATAAGCAAAAAAAACAAAGTTTGGCATGTAACATCATACATACCCATATGAAAATCATAGAACGACATCATAAATGTTGACTCTATTCAGGACGGGTATTTTTAAACATTTCATGGCCGACATTTCATCACATTTCATTTTTTGAACGACTTATAAATAGTAACGATGAAACTTGATAGACCTAGGAATAGTGCATCATGAAAGGAATAAACTGATACAAACATTTTTGAACAAAATAATACTTTTTTTGTCAAAAATCCGAAAAGAATCCGATTTTTAAAATTTCAGAAAAATCATTTTCATTAAAATTTAAATGACTCCCATCAAAAATAAAATGACTCCCTTAAAGGTTTCAATTTCTCTACAGCTTTACTTCCTATGGGCATCGTTGTGCAATGATTCCCTTTGAGGAGTCACAATGACTCCCCTAAAACTGTCAGTGTAGATCATCTTATCCTCTCTTTCGTTCATTTCGTTCGTAGTAAACTCTTTACTTTCTTTAGCAGCATTCATTTTTCAAGAGCAGAATGACACAATATTTATAACAAAGGAAATAGCTTTTTTTTAACTTACATTGTTAATAAAAAAATAAAACGAATCATTTTATTTTTGAAATATAGCTATATCATAATTGATTAGTTAAGACACCAAAAACATTATATTTGTTGCACAAAATTGTTCATTTCAGTTCAACTTTAAATTTCGTTTCGTGAAACGGAAAACTGCCTTCGGAAAAGAAATATATTCCGTTCCACGCAAGCGCATTTTCCGTTCCGTTGCCGTTCCGCGGAAAATGTTAATGGCAACAGCGTCTCTGGGGCATGGTCCCAGTTCTTTTCAGAATTCATAGCTATCAATAGTTGTATCCCCGACAATTGTTTGGGTACAGAACTTATCACAACGTAAATATTTCATTTCATTTACAACCTCGTTTCCAGGGCTTCTTGTCTTTTCGAACACGGAAGAGCGGCGACTTTCTTTGCCGCTCTTCCGTGCTCAAAAAGGCAAGAAGCCCTGGGAACGAGGTTGTTTCATATATATATAAATATTTTTTTCTTTTTCGGGTTTATGCATTTAGCTATATAGCAACTGTTCCGGTTTAAACACTGTTACTAGAACTTTTTAACTATATTTTACCATGACAAATATGTAAACTTATTTATATGACCGAAATACAAAATACCACCATGCCTTGGCTTATTGAATATTTTACATTTACCCTGCCTTTTATATTTTGGTAAGTTGTGTGCCTCCCAGATAAGTACTTTTTCCTGAAATTAGATAAGTAAGTTGAAGAAACATTGCAAGAAATATTTTAATATTCTCTCAAATACAAACCTCTTCCAGATTCCTAATTATGTTCATAACTTCAAAATGGCTTCTTTATAAAAATAGCAAACCGTATTTGTAATTCAAAATATTGCTATGAAACTAATACAACCTAATAGATGGATGAAAGTGCCTTTTGGTCTAGAGCTGTTAAATTCTTATCGAATAAATCTGAATCTAATATACTTTTAACTCCACATTTAAACTAAGTAAGCGCTTTATAATCAGCATTAAGTCGTGTTTAACTCTATTCACACTGGGCTTTCTTTGGCTGGTATAGCCCTGGGGCATAAAGTGGCCGCGGCAATTTATTTTCGAACCGCTAATGCTTATGGTATGGTAGACTTATATAACTCAACACAAACACTTTTACAGATGCAAAACATTTGACAACATGTACTGTATGCTATCTTAAAACAAAATTTTAAAATGAAAATTATATATAATCGGTGAACGTATGTCCTATATTTAAATAGAAATCACTTCATTCAATATCAAGGCTTCAATTAATTGCTGGTCATGACTGTGGAGGAGAGATTTTTCATAATATTTTCAGCCAATTTGGTTGAAATTATTTTGAGAAACCTCTCCTTCTCAGTGAAAACTAGCAGTTATTTTAACCCCTGGAATATAAACATGTTTTGAATAAATCGCTTGATGAATAAATCCTAGATATATCTACTATAACCATTAGTCATATGTCATTGGATCAATGTCGAAATAATGTGTCGAATTCAACGTTGATCCAATTTTGTGTAATTACAGGGTATATCCAGAAAAGTTATTTAAAATTGACATATAGAAGCATTATTATCTTTCCAGAACATCCTTGTTCACAATCCCAGCTTTTGTAAAGAGTACCAACGATTCCTCAGTGCACACTGGCACTACACCATATTTTATAAAACCATATTATTTATAAGCATATAGCCTGAGATTCTTTCAAAACTCAAAAAATACACTTAGTACCTTGGTGAGAATATTTTGCGATGAGAAAATTTTGCAGAATTCATTTTTGCATTTTTGTCCCATCTTTGTCCCATTTTTGTTCGGCAAGATCTTCCCATCCGCAAAAATCAATTCCGCAAAAAACATTCATCCGCAAATAATAGATTTACTAATACTGATTTTCTATTTTCCAAATATGATTAGCAATCGAAGACAAAAAGAACAATGCACAAGCTCATCCATAAAAATTAATTCCGCAATTGCACTGGCTTCATTTACAATAAAATATTCTGCAAACAATTTCTACTACAAATATTTCTCACCTCAAAGTATGTATATGTTTTGGCTGTTCTAGCTACAGAATCTCCAGATATAATTTCGAGTAATATTCTTTTGTTATAAAAACCTGTCCTATGCAATTAAGGTATATATTAAAGACAATCATTTTTAGTAGCATAAGTACCACTTGTCAATTACGTATTAATACTGTCAAACGCAATATATTTTATCTTTTGTTATGAAATGTTATCTTTACATTACCTAAAAAGATTTTTGAGTGACTTTGGTATTAAAATGCTTCTCCCAAATACTTCTCCCCAGAAAATGCTTTCCTGTAATGTATTCCTCCATCGGGAAAAAAACTTGTTTAAAGTCTATATGAAATGATGATTGGGAAAACGTATATGCCTCGGTAGATGCCAACACAGCCTGGAATCACATGAACAACATATTAAGAAATACCATTAACCAACATGCACCTTTCATTTCTAAACGGGTCAAGAATAAACCAGCACCGTGGTTGAGTAGTGATTTAAAAAAGCAGATGAATCTACGTGACCAACTAATGCGTAAAGCACGAAAAACAAAATGTGAAATAGACAGATCGAAATACAATCAGAAAAGAAATTTTGTCAAAAACGCCATAAAACGATCAAAAAATGCTCATTACAACACGATTTTGAAAGATAATGCAGCGAAACCTGAAAGGTTTTGGAAAACAGTTAAAGAGGTTTTCCCAACAAAATCGAATGGAGATCAACAACCATCTTCTTTTACCATCAATGGTACGAAAACCACAGATAGAAAGGTGATCGTGAACGGTTTCTGCAAATTCTTCTCCACAGTGGCCAGTAAATTGAAATCAGTAGCCTTTCCTCTAACTGATTGTGTATGGGGTCATACACGAATAACAACTTCTTCCAAAATTTTACCAAGTAAATGTTTTAGATTTACACCTGTTTCATCAAACGAAACACTTTCATATCTCCAAAAGCTTAGACGCAACAAAGCTGTCGGAATTGATAACCTTCCACCTGGTTTCCTTAAAGACGTCGCGTTTATTATTTCCAAACCTTTGACGCATGTGATAAATCTATCGCTTATGACCGGTACTGTACCAACAGATTTCAAAGTGGCAAAGGTTACGCCGTTGTTTAAATCAGGTACTACCAACAATTTAGATAATTATCGTCCGATAAGTGTACTACCTACAATTTCAAAAATACTCGAGAAATGTGTACATTCACAAGTTATGAAGTATTTAGAAGAAAATAATTTGCTCTCTATTTACCAGTTTGGTTTTCGAAAAAATCGATCAACGGAGCTTGCGGCTACGACATTTATAGATCAAGTTCGAAAGGCCATGGACGAAGGTAAATATACAGGTGCGATTTATATTGATCTCAGTAAAGCTTTTGACACAATAAGCCATGCTACTATCATAAATAAATTACCCGAGTTTGGTATCGTTGGAACTCCTTACGAATGGTTTTCAAGCTATTTATTCTGTCGTTATCAAAGGGTATCAATGAACAACGTTTTATCAGATTCAGAACCAGTTTATTGCGGTGTACCGCAGGGATCTATCTTAGGACCCCTTTTATTTCTGTTACATTTCAATGACTCTGCAAAATCACTTGTTCATTGTAATATTGTAAAATATGCGGATGACACAGTGCTTTTCATTACACACCATAACATTGAAGTGGTCGAAAAATTACTCAATAAAGATTTTCACAATATATGTCACTGGCTGGAAGAAAATGAATTGATCATTAACCCCAAAAAAGGTAAAACGGAGTTCATGGTTTTTGGAACCAACATTCGATTGAGCTGGTTAAATAATCCTCCCATAAAGATACAATACAAAAATACTACCATCAATTTCACCACATCATATAGATACCTCGGTTTACTCGTTAACAACACCTTGAACATGTCCGAGCACGTTTCTATGACCTTAAAGAAGGCATCTTCTCGCATCCACTTATTAAGAAGAATCCGATATTTCATTGACTCCGATACAGCTGCTACGATTTATAATTCAATGATAGTACCATTACTAACGTATTGTCCTCTGATAACATCATGTATGAACAATACTCTCAATTCAAACTTGGAGAGATTAGAAGCAAGGGCCCGTCGTATAATATCCACGGATACCACCAAACGTATTCCAAGCATATCAACTATCCATCGAAAACGTTGCTGTACGTACGTCTTCAAATGCTTACAACAAGATGTGTGTATAAATTTTGCAAATTATTTTGAAGTCGTTTCGGGCAGCATTGACACACGAAATCAAGGTCTGTTGATTCGACTACCAAAAATTAGATTGGAGGTAGCAAGAAAAGGATTTTACTTTATGGGCGCAAAATATTTTAACGAATTACCATATAATATACGCCATGCTGACAGTTTAAAAATGTTTAAAGATAAACTTAACACACATTTATTATAATTTTTGTTTTAATTTATTATTTAATGTTCCATCTGAGGCAGCCTTTGCATGGACCCCTGAATGGGTTTAACCCCGGGAGATCTTGCAATTGATTGGTTTCTTCATACGAAGAGACCGATCGAATGCAGGACCGTTTAGGGTGGAACTCGTTTGGGGGTCCATGTAAAGGCTTTCTAAAATTTACATTCTATTGGACATCAAGGTCACTCAGCATTGATGCAGCATTGAATCGATGACCAACAGTGTTGAGTCAGCGTGATGTGGCCTTGAT
>JAULBZ010005950.1:0-12869 GCA_032360805.1 Neoturris breviconis
ATTTATGAAGTTGTGGTTATTGTTTATCGAAATATTTAACTTGTACTTACCTCTCTCCAGTGTTCCTTAATGACTAATATTATTTATGAAGTTGTGGTTATTGTTTATCGAAATATTTAACTTGTACTTACCTCTCTCCAGTGTTCCTTAATGACTAAATTTAAATAAGGAAATTATTGATATCACATATTTATTGATATTAATGATTTATGACCCTTTCTCCTATGTGAAAAAATTACTGATATTCCTGTAAAAACATGGTGTTCACGGACTTAACCTATTATTCACTTACATAACATAATAGTGTGTTCTTTAAACAATTTATCATTGTTAAACCTAACGACAGAACCTAATAACAAATACTGACTTGTCGTAATTCCCGTTAAGAAAAAAAAATTCCATTATATGGAGGGTCAGCCTTGGCACACAGAACGAAACTTTACATCTGGTTATTGTCACAAATTAAGACCAATTCTTACATAGTACCAGTTTGCTCCCACTGATATTGTACATTACCTGGGAATCCCCTGTCAGAGTCTTTATGACATTTTTTTTAAATGTGCTTTCCCATTAAATTTAAATGTTGCATTTTAAATTAGCTAAAATGTTGTATGTTCTTATCTTCTTTACATCAAATTTCCGTTTTCCGTTCCACTTGGGTTTTGCTTGCTCCTGCTCCCCAGTTTAAGGAGTAGCAGTTTGACTGTCTACGTCGGATTTTGCTGGTTACATTTTCCGTATGTTCCTACCGATGGCCTAGACATGCTGATGATCCCTGATATGGGGTGAAACAATCCATAAGTTTTAATAGCTAAATTGATTGTCAAATTATTTTCATATATTAATTATTCTGTTTTTGTACTTCCTTATTGGGGTAAAAGGTAATATGGGATTTTGAACATGAAATCAACTTGTGATTTCGAAGATACAAAACCACATTTTACACAGAGATTAATATTCGTGCAGGACACTCATGTGACCACTGGATACATTTTCACACACTTAAACAATTTTGCTCGAAGATTTAGCGGGGCAAAAAGTTTTCCGAATAAGGTACGTGACTTCACATTTCATTACCCCTGGACTAAAAGTTTTACTTCGCTGAACTATTATTCCTAAATTTATAGCGATGTCCTACACTACACTAAGTTTCCAATAAAGAAACTAGGACAACGGTTTTGACTTTTCTTTATTGCGAAAATTTATAAAGTTTTTGCCTATTGAGTAGTTATGTAATGGACAAATTCATGGTGTGTGGTGGGTGTGTCAGAACTGTACATAAATACCCCTGAGCGAATAGCGTCTAGGCTAGTTAGTCTATGATTTAAAGATGGATCTCCACTAGGCGGATTCATTCGTTTGAATTCTAAATGAAGCCTTTACATTGGTTGAAATCAACATTAACTGGCAAATGACGTCACGTTCAGGCAATGTAATGGCATCATTTAGAACGCATGCGAACGAAATTGCCTGGTGGAAAACAATTGCGGCGCAGTCTACAAACGTAATATTGTGTCATGATCCACAAAATGTAAACGCAAATGTAAGCCGCTTGATGTAAATATGTTTGTACTATGTTTGTAAGCCTATAAAGTCTTTGAATTTATGTTCGACTCTGTTTATCTTTATTTTAGACACGTCTTAGACTGAATAATAGCCTAAAACGTGAACATTTTCCGGGCCTTTGCACATTACCCCAAGATCCCCAGCTGCGAAACTCGGCGAAAACTCTTCAAAAGTAACAAGCATAGTGCTATGTCGAGATATGTGTCGCTTAACAAATTTCTTCGAAAAAGCAACGGTCGAGCAGTACCAAGAAGCGAAACAAAGTTTACAGACGCGGTAGGAATCATTTATAATGGGTGCTATAAACTCTTGATAACGACACATTCCCTTGCGGTGGTGGACGGGAAAAAATCTAAAGAAAAGGCTACCAAGTTGAGGCTACAGAGATAGTTATTTCTTCATTTTGACTCGCTTCATTTTCTCTGTAAGCTTGAGCCTACAAAGCCTATCCCTAGACCCTGTTTACTGTACGAATAGTTACATTTCTGAACGCATTAGGAAATGTAAATACACGCATGGAAAGTTCAAATTTTTGCATGTTTAATAGTGATGGAAATATTTATTGTATATTAGTTATGGCAAGAAACGTTTTTCAATGTTGTAGAACTTGTCTGACATAAGCAAAAAAGTCATATAGGTGCATACTTATATTACTTACGCTCCGCTACCGATAACGTCAACAATTGTTAATAATTTCTTTCGTAGGCCTGAAAAATTTAACCGTTGCGTTGCATAACATATCCTATGTACCACCTTTACTGAAAATTAGAGAGTCACATGATCACTACAACTGAAGTTATTGGCTATTATCCAAAACCACTCATCTCAAAATCTAATCACAATAGCAAGTCTAGTAATACAAATAAGTTGTAATGATATTAACTTGAAACTTTCAGTAACTATTGAACATTGTCTTTAGAATTTGAACCTGTCAAAAACGACGCCATGACGTTATCTCGAACTTTTACGACATCATAGCGTGATTTCTGACGTCATGTTGGGATTTTTTGACGTCACATGCTCGTCCACAGACCCTTTTCCTTATTTTTCTTGGACCTTATAGAAAAGTCCTTTCCTTTCGTCTTTTTTATAAGGTCCGAGTAAAATAAAAAAATAAAATGCCTGGGGACGAGGTTGACGTCACATAGAATTTTTTTCATTTTTGATTTGCGCGAAAGCAAAAAATCTTTAAATAACCCTTCGTCTATCTCATTTCCGCTTAAAAGATTTGACTATTTGCTCCGGTCTATATCAATATTTTGTTAGGCATTGATAGCAAACCATATGCATAAGAAACATTCTGGATGATTTAAAAATAACCGGTCAACTCCTTTATGCTTGATTTATTTTGGCGTCATATGTATTAATGATTATTTACGATTTGTTTCTGATTGTAAAAATGACAAAAATTCATTTAATAAAAGTCACGAACCATGCACTCTCTCCATCGTCTAGTATTTAATACACTTATACAACGGCGATAAGTCATAATATTTTTAAAAAGGAGGAGATTAGAAATAAATATTCTTGACGCTGTTCTTCTGACTGAACGATTGTAGGGAAGGAAGTATTTGAATCAATGTTAATCAAGAATTTCCCCTTTAAATGACAGATTAAAGCTGGATACCTATAGTATTTCAATTAGTGAGAATTCGATTTCACCTGACTATTGAACACGATTTCTTTCATAGAAATATCTTGACAAATAAATGTTTTAAACTATTTAAATATAAATACTATAATAGTTTTGCACGGACGAAATGTACATTTCTATTCTTTTCATTAAATTTTTATAAAGTTTATTTAAAAGTTATGTTCATATCAAAGAGATACAATACAGCTGATCGATATTTTTATATTTCTATAATATAAAACGTATTACACAAAACCTCAATCTTCTTCAGATGATGAAGGAAGATGATGATAATAACGTTGACTTAGGGCCTCTTTATATGGAGCCCAATGTATCACTCAGCCAATATAACTCGCTGAAACGAAATATATCGTTCTTCTAAAATAATTGTGTATTTGTATTCTCGAAAGGAAAAAAGAAAATAATTTTTGGTTGACAAAGAAATAAGGAGATAATTTTAAAAATTAAAAGTAATTTTGTCTTTCCTCAGCACTAAAAACAACTTTTGAATACATCTAAATATAATCCTCTAAAAGACGTCTTGATAAAGACGTCTAAAACACGTCTTTAGGATGTCCTTGGGTGTTTAAAAGACGTCTTTTAATCGTTGACGTCTTTTAATCGTCTATAATCTGACGTCTACTAAACGGACAAATTAGACCATATTAAGACATCTTTAAGACATATTTTAAACGTTTGTAGACGTATTTTTGCCGGCTGGGAACTCGCTAAAATGATGTTCTGTCTTATCCATACTTCAGTCATATCGACAGAGCTATTATCTGGCAAACGTGTGTTATCACTCCTAACCGACATATTGCTTTCTTTATCCGAGATATCCGATAGGCGACACAAAATATACGTGCTTCATACATTGGGCTCCATATAAAGAGGCCCTAATTCATACTGTTAGTTTCTATGTCGGGGGACTAAATTCTTCTTGCACCGTTGCCTCTCTGTTGGGGTTCATTCCTTTGCCATTTGCATGTGGTCCTTGTCTGGTGCCTTAGGCTCTGTTGCCTTTTCTTTGCCCATTTGCCTCTACCGGGAATCTCTCCTTGCCTGTCGTCCTTGTCTGGTGCCTTGGGTTCTGATGCCTTTCCTTTGTCCGTTTGCCTGTTCCTTTCCTCTGTTAGGATCTTTCCTCTGCCTATGGTCCTTATATGGTGCCTTGGTTCTATTGCCTCCCCTATGCCTATTCCTCAGTCCGGTCCTGCCTGTTGCCTGTGTTCCTCTGCCGACTCGCCTGTCTTAAAATTTCGCTTGTAAACATAGTGGTACACCAACACTCCGCAATCCTTAAATTACTGGTGTGAAATTTGTGGTGCCTTGGAAAATGCTTCCTGATTAACTGGATAAATATTCTTCCAATAGGGTTTACTAAATAAAAGAACAGAATTGATTTCTAAATGCCGCCATAGAAATAAATTCATCTTGAATAGCTTGAAATAGTCCCTGTGGGATTACTTCAAACTAATAAATTTTGAGAAAAGTATGTACTTTTTTTAAAGTTTACATTGTGTAGTGTAGCCATATGATTGTTGAAAAGCATGAAACTTTTAGTTGCAAAAATGTTTTTATAATTTGTATACCGATACATATATATACATATATTATACTGATACAAAATTAAATACTTCATACTTGTTCATATCTATATATAAAGACTTTGGGCAGGTATTTGGGCAGGTGTTTTTCCCATTGGGGTAGAATTTCAATGAGTTATATATAGCTAATTACCTTTTGTTACATTATACATGATTAAGATGCTATAAGCGTCGAAACGTTGTATATATTTTAGCTTTGTTCATAATAAAATTTTAACATAGAAGATTTTGGTTTTATTTGACACTTTTACATGTAATTAAATATATATTATATATACAATATACATACCTTTTATACCTATATACTTTTAAACTTTGAGTTATTGATAAAATATTCAAATTTTCTGATTTTTTTTCAGGTGGATCTATTTGTTTTATTTCATGCTGTACAAGTTTGTTATTAAACCTTTTCACAAATACTCATGAAGCGGTATTGCAAGAATCTATCTTACGTGCAATATTACATGTTGGTTTGTGTCAGTGTACTGATTTTGACCAGTACCTGGTTGGTATTCTCTCAAGGTAAGAATCTGGTTGTAGGTCATAATAAGAGTAAATTAGTCACTGTGGAGGACAGTTTTTGAGCATAACTTCAGGGTTTGTAGCCTGAAAACTATGCTTAAAAATCACTCCTCTACAGTGATTACTTTTCATATTGACCACCGAGAACTATTCATAATTTGTATTTATTAGTAGGCTACTATGTCAAGTCAAAGCGGAGAAATCTCGAAATAAAATCTTGATTGATCATTATGTTTTTTGAGTTATTATTAGATTGATTTAGTTTTATTTGTATCCAGTTATTTACTCAAGATTGATTTAGTTGTGTAATTTCTTTCAAGTAATTAATTTGAGAATGATTTAGTTGAATCTTAGTTCTTACTATGGGAGAGATAAAATTAGAATATGGATTTTTAGATAAAACTATAATAGGTATATAACATGGGTTTTTTTCAGCCAACATATACATACAGTAGTATTGTTAAAGCATGTATGGTTAAAGCATATCTTATACTATACATGTAGTCTGGATGTTGTCTATACAGTGTAACATATACTAAGTCTTTAAAGCACAACTAACACTATAACATAGGTGTATTCTCTATTTTTATTTGGTGTGTACATAATGCTATGGTGTATAATGTGTGTATGCAATACGTATCCACTGTGGAGGAGTGTTTTTTTGAGTATTGCCTCAGGCTATGATGTGAAATTTCACTACTCTCCTCCACAGTGATTTTATACTTGATAAAGGCATTCCAATTGTTTATTTAACTTAAAACTTTATGAACTTCACAAGAAATCTTATTGCCATGTAAAATTTGGGTGTTTATCCTTGCTATGAAATTTCATTACTCTTCTCCACAGTGACTTGACATAATTTTACTTGAAAAACGTGTTCCAATTGTTTATTTGATATGAAACTTTATGATCTTAATAAAGACTTATTTTAAACACTGTATAATGTATGTAAATCATATGTATTTGCTTAGGTTTAACTTGGTTTGATAGGCTACTTTCAATACCGTACCTTTAATTGACTTATTTAATTAATCATGTATCAATCTTCCAATGATATATAGTATTTCGATGATATTATCATAAAAGCCTTTTGCATGACTCACATACCCTCATTCCCAGGGCTTCTTGTATTTTTGAAATAGTGAAGAAATTATTTTGAAAAGGAAGAAGAATCCTTGGGAACTAGGCTTAGGCTTATAATTTTGTTTTTAATGACTAGAGTAAATACAACGCATAGTTTAGTAAGTGATATTTCTTTAGTAATAAAATCAATATCTAGAAGGCAGTCTTAGATATTTTTCATTGCCATGCATTTATTTTCATGATATTCACACCTATATTTTGCACCTTTAGGTTACCAACAAGTAATGAGAGTATAGTGGACAAAACACTTGTACTTGTGTCCCATATCATATCATCCAATCCCGAACTACTTACTCATGCAACAAAATCTCGATCGTTGAACCGACTTGGAACTTTACGGCAAAAATTGAGTCCAAAGTCAGAACTTGGTACGTTGGATGAATCACCATGTGATACAGTTGATGGAAAGAAGAAATCATACCAGTTTATTGGAAAGTTTAAGAGTTACTTAAGCACTACAAATGCCATGTTAAAAGTGTACTTGTTAAAACATTTTAAAAACATGGCGAATAAATTACCAAGTTTAATTCAGAGAGAATTCTTTTCAAGGATTGTATTGTATAATTTTCGATCCATGTTCCCGCAAACAGAAATCAGTAAGCTTGATACAAACGTTTCACTCTCTGATTCAGTATCTATTTTAAAGGCTTACTTGGATGTAATTCTTGTATATATGAAAAATAATGATCAGTTAGCAGTTTTGTTCTGTCAACAAGATGGTATTGCTATCGTTAAGTTACTTGCATTGCATAACAGTGTTGAAATAAATACCATAGCATTGCAAATTCTCGAATATCTAGCCTGGTTATCTTCCTCTTCATATTACTGCCAGCATCAAGAGAGTACGAAAAGTAATAGAGGAAAAGGATCAGAGTCTAAATTTGATGATATCACTCAATCCGCTATAAAATGTCTTATACAGATTGCAGACACGCTTTTCATGAAGGAGGATGATAGAACAAAAATTTTCACAGATACTTCTTCCAGCTTGTTAGATGTTTTAGGCATTATAGAGAACTTATATCAAGAAAGTATTGTTTTACAGGAAGAATTTTTAAAATATACTATGAATTATAAGTGTACCAGGCTATTTGAAGATTTGATCAATATCAATATCGAAAAAAGAAATGTTTTAACTGAATCAGAAGAAGATAGAAATGATGGTTCTAATGAAAACGTTTTCCCTCTGGTACTATTAGATTGGATGAAGGTGTTACTACCCTTGCAACTGAACACAGTCAGTTCTGAAAAGGTGCTTCATTTTGTCTTTTTCTTGGATTATCTCTCAGGTTCAAACAATTAAATCAATGGATAGTAGTCCTCAGTAGTCCAAGCTCTTTTTCTTGTTTTTAGAACATTATAATAGAATCATAACAGTGTTTGAAATAAAAGCAAATAATGACTGTGGATTATTTGTTCTTATATCAAACAGACATGCCACTCTTCCTGCCTTGACCTGAATTACTGCCCCTGAGTGTAAGTTAGGTCTATTTTTCCTGTTTGGGACTACACCAAAGTACCAAAATATCATCATTTAGATGTGTTTTCAGGCCTATCATATATAATGGTGAGTGGCATGGCTTATCAAATGTTGCGTAAATAATATTGCTATAGAAGAGTATCAATGAAATTCGTAAATTAACTCTCGCATCGAGAGTCTTGCTGTACTTTGTCCTTATCTCAAGCATTTGTTGATGGTGTGAATGTTTTATTTTTATTCTGAATGAATTTAGGATAGTGGTGTTATGGAGAAAATAATTGAACAACTTAAATCCTCTTTTCTGCATGAATCAGTATTGTTAAGTAAAGTTGGAGCACAAGTTTGTTTAGCTGTTATACATTCTGCAACTACAAATAGAAAAAAGATTAAAAATAGTGAAAATAGTGGCAAAGAAGATGCAGTTCTCGAAATGAAGGTAACATCAGTTTTTAAAGAACAAATAATCACTGTGGAGGAGGTATTTTTAAGCAAAACCTCAGGCTTTATATAACCTGAAGCTATGCTCAAAAATCACCCCTCCACAGTGATTATTAGCTCTTCAAGCACTATAACATTGTCTTTTATATAAAAGCGTGATATCGATAATAACATGTGAAGGTTTTTAGTTTTCAGTTTTTTGAGTATAGTTTTCAGCTTCAAACTTTTCCTATTAAATCAGCTGGTCAAGTTTTTAGCCCGCCAAACAAAGTAGGGATGGGATTTGCTAATAATTTGAGACAATTAAAAAAAAAATGGTACCAGCATTTGAGGAGATATTCCAGAATTACGTAGGGTAAAAGATACAACCAAAAATTTGGTATTGGCATTTTAGACATTATTTCGAGACTACTGGTCAATGTATTTTAAGTCGAAAAAGATTTATTTATTTATTTATTTTTTAACTGGAGGCTTAGAAAATATTTGAAAATTTAATTTCTAGATTTTATCACATTCAAGCGAATAGCATACCCAAGTCATAAGGAGAGAAGTGGAGACTTATGAAGAAAATTTGTTTACATTTTAATTTTCTATGAGCTTTTGATCACATTTGGATTTTCAAAAAAAAACACATTTTTAATGAGGATTTGTAAGTTAGGGAAGCTTCTTTATTTATTTTTGGAGAAATAATATACATAAACGATATGTGATATTATATAATTCTAGTAAATTGTGAGAAATTAGGTCTATCTTTTGTTTTTGTAAGCTTCCTTCTTCAACTTTTGAAAGTGTGACTATAATATTAAAATGTTATGTCTATTTTTAGTTACATTTTAATATTATAGTCACATTTTTCAGTATCTAAAGTTATTTCATGTAATACCTCCCATGATTTGTGGAATGTTATTATCAGCATATAATTATATTGACGCAAATTTCTAGGAACAAAAATTCTGAGAAATTGAAATGAAATCTCATGCTGGTATGTAAACATCATAATCACATAGAAACTTAATTATCTAAATCATTACAATAGCGTAATTAAATAATTTTAATTAATTATTTTTAATTATAAAAACAATATTCAATGTCCTGTTGTTGATCCTCAGTGGGCAGGAAATGGTTAATTTCAGGTACTAGCATGATATTATTTCAATTGTGAATATCTTGAAATAACAACATTTATGTGCTTATAAAGCAGAATCTTTGTTTCAACAAAGGAAACAAGTGTTAGTAAGTGGGAAAATAAAAAGTCGGTATCAGTATTAGTATTGTTTCCATACCAACCTGAGAAAAAATGCATGCTGTCAGAAAGAAGATTAAATGGAGCGTGAGTTCAATTTACATGTCTCAGAGGCCACATTATAAATAACGATTGAACCAACAACATAGATATGAGTTAGCTTGGACAACATATTTTATACCCTTCCGTCATTTATCTTAAAAAGAATGGAAGAATCAGAAAAAGGTAATAATTATTGTTGTTTCTGTTATGATCAATTTATTGTATGGGCTAGCTAGCTATTCTTCATCCCAAAACATTATTACCATAATCCGACATTTAAAGTCCGCATGTGCCTTATTCGAATGAGGGGCATGCTTAGATTTATAAGAAAACGTTAGACACAGGAGAACATAAAACAACATTTCTTCTTTTTTAGCTTAAATCTTTTCAAACAGTCACTAATGAGGAGTTCATAAACATAAGTTTTGGACTCTTTAGTTGTACCCACAGGGTACTTCAAGTTCATTGAGCTTGTTTTCACACTTTCCAAGTAATTTATTTGCGCTATTTATTTATTTCCACCGCCATAATATTTACAGCATGCTAAATTTTTATTTAAATGGGAAAATATGGGGGTTTAAAAAGCACTCTTTGTTACAGTTTTCATGCTAATTTTCAAAATCTTTCAAAAAATGAGCTTAAGGGCACAGCACCCTTAAATACGGGATTAGGGTAATATATTAGCATGTGAATTTATTATTAAAATTGCATACTGCATTTTTTCGCACATACTAATTCTCATGGAATTGTACAACACATTTTTAGTTTTGTGCAAAATTTAGTACTTGTGTGCAAAATGATGTGAGCGATAATTAATAGTGCAATAATCTGGTTTAAAACAAAATAGGCTTCTTGCTGAACACGTGTGACAAGAAATATCTATGTTTTGACCTCTGCAGTACATGTCATTGGCTCCTGAATAACCTATTTTATTGTTGGAAAATATATACAATGCAGAGAGAGAAACTTGAATTCATATGATATGACCAGTTTAGATGTTTTACTTAGGTTAATTTAGTTCGCCCACCTTCTTTCTTAACTCTATTTACTGATCGTTAATTACAGCAACCCGAAATTTTTTACATATCATACAAAAATAATAATCTACATTTTTCTCTTTAGAATTCTTAAGTCTCCTACACAAATTAAAAGATTGCGATGAACTATTTAGTGAAACAAAAAAAAATCTTGCACAGGCATGGACAGATCACCGCTACTTCAAAACAGATTATCTAAAAACCATGAAAGTAATTGGTAGCACAATAGAGGGAAGTTCCATTTCAAGACTTTTCTCACCAGTTGATAGTACAAGATCATATTTCCCAGGGATAAATTCTGAATGTGAAGTTGATGTAGATATGACCCTCTGCGAAATTCCAATAGAATTGAAACACATGATAGTTGATATTCCAAATGAAAAAGGATTTGTCAAATGCTTCATCACAAATGATACAAAAATGCAAAATGTGTTTAAAGAAGATTTTATCAGCAGATATGTAAGTGACGGCTATCTAGATTCATATAAAGTCAGAACAGATCTTCTTTCCCGTTTGACATTTAAGGACAAATCAAGACGATTTCCTTTTCTTGTAAGCATTGGGTTACAAATTGACCCAGATCGAGTAACTTCAAAGACCATTAGTGAGAATATAACTAAGGCAACAGCAGAAATCAACTTTGATGTTTATATAGACAATCTTAAACTTACTGGAATTACGCTAGATTATTTGCTCAGAATAAAATTGAACTGGTGGCCAAATATAGCTGGCAAATGGTTAACAAGGGAACGCAAATGGCCATCACCTGATGTTATATCAGACTTAACTAAATCTTGCTACATTATCTGCAAAACAAATGAAAGTGAATTTCTTTCTAAACTATGTTATTCATTTTCCAATGTGGAACAAGAATTGGTGAAGAAAAGATCAGAACAGCAAAAATTTATTTATTTCTTATTCAAAATAATATTTTATCTTCATTTAAAACCAATTGAACACGATACAATAACTTCCTATATTTGCAAGACAACTATGCTCTATGTTTGTGAACAAAATCCACCAGAAAGTGATATGTGGATTGAGGATACTTCATCTACTATTAACACACTATCAACATTGTTCAAACAACTACACGAAGCTTTCAGCTTGAGAAAGTTAGAATATTTTTTCATACCAGAAATAAATATACTAAACTCTATTCCAAACAAAGCACTTGAGGAAGCTGAAATAAAATTATTGCGAATATCGGAAAATGTCATGAATTATTTTCCAAAGAACATCAGAGATGTTATAGATGCAGTCTATACGTTACATAGGGCATTTTCAATACCAGGAGATATGCTTAAAGCAGTTTATACAAAGGATTTTGAATGTGTTCGGCATAAGATAAAGCCAGAATTCATCGAGAAATATCGATTTTGGTTCCCCAATGCATTCCAAAAGTAACCTTTACAACTAAGATGGTTTCATGAGAAGTTTTAATAGACAGAGATCATGGAAAAATCTGGAACATTCAAGATAATACATATTAAACAATTAATACCGAGATGCATTTTAATGACTTATAAAGTATCTTCACATTTTTATATACACTACAGTGATGCGTCATGTTTTATATTACACATGTTTTAAGACTTGTTTTTTTTGCTTACTAATTCAAATATCAAATTCATCATTAGATTGTAAAGAAATTAAAATATTTCTCAAACTATGCTCGATATCATATTGTCCATAATTTCCTTGTTTTTCCTTCACAACATCCATTAATTTTCAATTGAGGCACTTACTTATATGAGACACTTCTTACAAAATATATCTACAGGTGGGGCACTTATTTGAGGTAGGGCACTTAGTAAGTTGGCTGACCGCAGTCGGAGGCGACCCGGAGGCTTCTCTTTCATTAGCTTCTACCACGAGGGGAGGGGAGGGCGCCACTCCATTCCCAGATAGGGCACTTATTCAAGGAAATAAGTATGGAATAATATGTACCATTATATATATATCATATATCGCATCAACAGTGCAAAGAAATATATATTACTTTAATAATTATTTTGAATTTTTGCATTGTACATATTTTTTATTAACACAACATTCACATCACTCTTGTATATATTTTCACTTTTAGCCTTATGCACTATTTTTAAGTCTTAATAACAACAATTTATTTTGCCTATTCATCTATTTATTTGTTTAT
>JAULBZ010005951.1:0-12869 GCA_032360805.1 Neoturris breviconis
TGACTCCAGGATTCTTGTTCAGTGGTATTAATCGACTCGATGTGAACGATTCAAGTGAATTTGGGTCTAAGATCTCAGCTGCAATTTTTCGAGCTAGGATTGCTATTTGTTCTCGAAGATCCTTATTCTCTCTTTTATATTTTGTGCTGGTCAAAATGTGACGATATTGTTCGGCGTCAAGTTTTGAAGGACCACCAGCTCCTTTTGTTAATCGTGCTGCTTTAAAGATTGTTCCTTCATCAATGCTGTCGAAATATGTCGGAAGAATTCTATCGATTGGGCCATGCAATAATATGTTGTCGTCGATTGGGCGTGGGTTTGGATGTTTTTGTTGCAGTTGGTTAATGATGTCATCACTAATCTGGTGGACACCATTGTCGTAATCGGTGGACAATAATTTTAGAGCAGCGTTAACTTTTCCTTGCAACATCAGTTTTGCGAAAATTCTAGCTTTATCTTCATTTGATCGTTTATTTGAACTCGTTATTCTCTGTTGAATGGTTCTCCCTTCCCGCACTAGATCATGAAGACGTCCTTCTTTCCAAGCTTTCATTCTTTCCTCGAGTTTTCTACAATGATCTTTAGCCTTGCTATCTTTGGATGGTTTCTGTAAC
Organism: Neoturris breviconis; assembly: GCA_032360805.1. Classification (NCBI taxonomy): domain Eukaryota; kingdom Metazoa; phylum Cnidaria; class Hydrozoa; order Anthoathecata; family Pandeidae; genus Neoturris; species Neoturris breviconis. The sequence continues at coordinate 615 of JAULBZ010005951.1, forward strand.
ATAAGACTGGGTAATATAAAATATACCTTCAAAGCTATATATTGATATTCACTGTTTTTGTTGAAGTGTTCTAACCAGACGGTTAACTCTGTTATAAACGATTTTGCAGCCTTTCCTGACGGTAGTTTAAATAGGTTTTTGCGCCATTGCGTTATCTCATTGTAAATATCATTAATCATCTTCACAAAGTCTTTCCCGTTATTTCCGGCAATTTTCGCGTCAGGGTGACGTTTGATAGACCTGAAAGCTGGTAAATTTGGGTAGATTATGTCGTCTTCGCGTTCAATGTTCAGTTCGTCCATGTCTACTATTGTAGCGGTTTCTACATCATAATTTCTGTTCTCAGTTGCTATAATTGTTGATAACAGTTGATCGTTCTTGTTTGTATTAATATATTTACGTGTACATGACGCACGATGAATATTAAGTCCTTTGAGTGTTGTAAAATATCGATTACATGAATTACATGTGTGAACCATGTCTTGATCGTGTTATGTTTGAAAGTTTTTTTAAAATAATACTAACGAAAGTTTGCATAAAACAGCATTAAAACTTACTTTAGACATCGAACATAGTAATTTGTTTCCCATATAAACTAGCCGCATCGAGTATTTACACTACACGCATGAAGACATTTGTGAGACACGCGTATATGTTATAAATTCTTTAAGAGCGATAGTACCGCTAAAAATCAGTCGAAAATAGCCTCAGGAGAAGTGTAGTAATTATACATCGTATGTTGTGAAATTTATATATCTTTGAGAATTGAAGAGATCACTAGGTCAAAATATCCAGACTTCTACTCGCTGTATTCACAAAGTAGTGAAAAGGAGGCGCTGATTATTCAAAGTAAAACTTGTTGCAATGCACCTTTTTGTGCCATATACCGGGGAGGTTACAGTTTTGTATCAAGAACGGTTTTGATTGGTTCTTTACAACATTATTCTCGTTTCCAGACTTTTTGCTTTAATAAATAACCTATCAATAATTTTAACCCTTACCTGTTTGGGCTAGTCAGTAAAAGCTAGTATTAGGGCTAATCAGCAAACCATATTATTATGGCTCTCCCTTCACATAAATTTTGAGACATTTTATTGATTCTGACGTAAAATACCAACCACATGTAAAACATAGCTAATTAAAACGACCACGACAAATCCCAAGAGATTTATCGAGTAGATTTAAGACATAGGGCTTAGGATACTAGTGCTAGGGCTACTATCAACAAACCATTAACATTAATTACCTACGAAGAACGAAACAGCAATTATATTAATCAGTATAGACTAATTATATTGCCATTATCTCACGGCTTTTTTAAAAAAAACGATAACACTACATCCGATCCTACGTAGCGTCTAACTTAATTAATTAAGATCGGCGTAAGTGTGACAAACAAATCGACATTCGCTTTATACAATTTCAGTTATGATTTACAACGCAGAGAGAGATAGAGAGTGAGAGAGACTTCCGACAATATAACTAGTTTAGAAGCCACACTTTAGGTTCAATTAGGTTTACTCATAATTTTCCTTAACTTTAGAATACAACTTACTCATTTAAAATTTTCTTGTTTATAAAATAAAAGTTAAAGATTGCATTACATCTTGTGGGATACCAATCTATATCTCTGATTCTGCCACTTTTACACTTCCATTGGGAATTAAAATCAAAATTTTAGAATTGCCACAATATAACACCCAATTAAGCTAACAAGATTGCATTCCGTGATAGAACTATTCTTTCGTACTACCCAAATAAGCACACCAATTTGGGTACCCTGTGTTTTCAGAGACGTAAAAATTCTTAAAAAAATAAGATCAACCTCCCTTCCTTTTTCTTTTTCCCTGCTGACTTTTTAAAGATAAAAGGAACAACAAACACGTGTTAACAAAATATAAATTGTGCAAAGAGAACGAAAAACAAAACAAAATAGCTAGCTAGCGGCCAGAATTTCAGTTATGAAAGACCGCTGAGGCGCTACTTCAGACATTCTAAGGGTTGTTTACTAATTTAAGAACACCTTCGTTGGCTGCTTTCGGCAATATTATTAGTCTTTAATATCTAAAATGCAAAATCGAAAATCATCATTTGAGTAAAATCTAAAGTCGTGTAACATCACCCACTTTCGGGGGTTTAGGGGAAGGAATTATTTGAAAAAATGACATTTGGGGGTGGGGGTCGAGGGTGGGGTCTTAACCGAATATTTACGGTACTTTCACTTTCAGTTGTGTATTCATGTGCTAAACGAAAGACGCACAGACTGGAAAAAGGTATTTGGCATACTCTGAGGATCATACTTTGATGAGACAATAATTAGGCATACCTACACAATATATCCGTCAGAAACATCTAAGTTGGAAGATGAAATAAAACTTATTTTCCTGAAACACGACAGAAGAGCGCATGCCATACGCTTGTTTTTCATTGGTTATTATTTTGGTAGAGAACTAATCATAGAAAGAGTATTGACTGCATAGAAATGTGTTTCCTGTGGGCTAAAACTTGTTCAAAGTCCGCAGTAAAGACGCTAGATCAACGTCGTTCGACGTACTTCTAACGTCTTTCAATGCTGACTTTATGCACGTATTTGCACACTGGGGTGTAATGTCACTGAGTTTGTAATTACTTGGTTTAATCAATACAAATCAATTACAACATCTTTGACATTTCTCGTCAAAATTAGTTTCCATATCTAACTAACTTAACTGTTAAAGAAATCCTTTTGTCGTATTAATCGTATATCTATGTATTAATCGATAAAATAAATCTCACTACTTAGAAAATTGACGGCATCTTTTTGAAAGCACAAGTAGAACTACTAGCTATCACAGAGAGATATCAAGAAAATCTTTGCTGAAGGTATGTTCTGAATTTATCCATCAAAATTCAGCGGAAAAACCAAAGAAGATATTCCTTTGGTAGAAATCAACGTCGCACGATGTGTGACGTCAATTTACATTAAGAGAGTGTCGTCTTTTGGCTTTCGCACCGAATTTTCCACCTATTAGAAATCAACCTGAACGGACTACCGAATACGGTCCTGGGTATTTTTCTTTTATGGGATGTGTATAGACAAATAATCTTAAAGGTGGTGACGTCATTTTCAATCAATTTAATGGCTTCATTTAGAATTCAAATGAACGAATTCGCCTAGTGGAAATCTGCCTCATCAATTTTTTAAGAGATAAGATAAATGTTATACATACGAATATCAATATATATAAATTCAAATATGGAATATCTTCCACGTTAACCCTGTAAGACCCGGGATTTTTTGGGGTTTAATAATCCGGGGGTGGGAGGTGGGGGTACAATGTACCACAACCCAATAACCTTCGAACTACTGCTCCATTTTACTTGAAACTTATTCACAATATAGCCCAGGCTCTCTACTATTCGAAAATGTAATAAAAATTTGCATTTGTCATCATCATTTCATGCAGAATAGAGTATCCAATTGCAGTACCCGTTGAAACTTGACTTGGAAGGCGAAAATAGAAACTTAGCTAGAACAATTAATTATATTGTTATATTTGCTAATTATGAATGTTTAATCAACTATTACCTAATAAAAAGCCTTGTATTGCCTTGTAGTAAAGAAATAATACCGTTTTTCTTCTTTTATTTTTTTGAAAATTTCCGGTCCCGACGGCCAAAAGTGGTCCTGGGTCCGTTTGAAAAAAACCTTTTGGAAAGATTTTTTGGTCAAAGATTTTCAAATACAATAACGTGAATAGTCACAAAGTTTGGGCCTAATACGATAAGTGGATCAGAAGTTATACCAAAATTTAGGGGGCGCTTATTAAAAAAACACTCTTCCAGGCGGACCTTATTTAGAGAAGGTTCTTATTCAAGGGACCTAGTCGGCAAAAACCTGTTTAAAGTCAGGAAATATAGTTTGCATAACGTTGATCTAACGTTATTTTGCTGACTTTGAACAAGTTTTTTGCCAGCTAGGGAGCCGCTCATTACAAATTATATATTTATAGAGGGCGCTTATATTCGAGGGAGGTGCTTATTAATAACAGGGCGGTCGTTCAAGGCATTACAACGAAGTTTGACGGGGATTAGTAAAAAAAATAGTAATAATAATTATAAAAATACTTTAGAGATAAAACTTTCAGGAGTAGAAACTTCAACAACCGTTAAAAACAATCTTCAATTTTCAATTTCTTGTTAAAATAGAAAGACATTTGTTGACATCAGATGGTACAAATGCTATCCAGCTGCAGTTGAAACTTCTTTTGTGTAAGCTTTCTGCAAAAGCATCTAAATCACCTGACGTCAACAAATGTCAACAATATAAATTAGTGAAATGAATAGCACGTCGTCGTATATATATTTATCTTTTCTCTTCTCTGATCGTACTAAAAGATGACTTTAAAACAGTAAATATTTATTAGACTATTTATTAAAAATGGAAGAATGTTTGTTCCTGCGAAACGTGTGCAGACTTACTGAAAATATGCCATACCCCTTTAACTTCTAAACTACTTTGAATTTCTTAATAAAACTTGATACAGATGATGTTCTTATCAAACCTAATTCAAAAATGTTCAAAAATTGTTAGAGAATAGGCCATTGTCAATATATTGTCTTGAAAACAATATAATTTTTTGAAAATAATAGAAAATTGTATTTTCACGTGTTTGATGTGTTATTTCGCCTAAACTTAGCGGAAATGATGATAAATAAATAAATGATAAATAACATTAATAATAACAAGATATTGAAATTGTAGACAAATCGAAGACAAATCCATGTATTTTCGTAAGCTTTTGCTCGTTTCAAGCGAGCATGATCACACTGATTTTTTACAGTTTTGTTAGAGTTTATATATTACAATAGAGTCATTGACAAAAACAATGAAAAAATGACGTGTTTAAATTAAAAAGGCTCTTAAGTGCATAGATTTGATAGACGTATTGAGAAGAAGACGATCACGCATAATTAAAAGACTCTCCATCAACGTGAATTCAAAATTGTTGGACTCACTTGCACAGAAAAGTTATCAAAATGTGCAGGAGAGCAGGAAGAGGATGTTAAAAGATGATCGAATATGGCAGTAGTCTGGTGACTAAGTTTAACAGGCTTTCCAGTTAAAGCTGAAATAACAAGGTGCTCGGACGTACTTTCAAATGGCGTTTAGTTTTCCCGTAATAAGTGACTATGCAGTCACTACACGGAAATTTAAAAACTAATCCGGAGCATTACAACTTGGGTATTTTATCTTTAAAAGAAAAACAGTTGCTTAAACCTTATCAGCAACTAATTTAGAGATACGAGTTCTAATCTGTAATGACAATTGTCCTAGAAATGACAGCATAATACAAAGATCTTTCATAGAAGCCGTGACACTACTTTTTTAGGTTGGTGAATTTTGTTAAGAAAAGTCCTAATACAAAAATCAATAACCTTAGTAGGATAGCCATTTCTTTAAAGGATGATCTTTAGTTTTGATACTTTATGGTCTGAACATAAATGGAAACATCTGTACAATGATTATATAATTAGGCCATGTTTATAATGGATTGGTATAAAACTAGAGCACTTAGTAAAAACACCACTAAAGGTGGGTTTCCTATAAATACTGGCGACAAAATAATCGTTCCCCTATAGATATCTATATCTAAAAATGAGAGCATATTGTAAAGCTAATATTTATGACGAGAGTTCAAATAATCAAAAAAGCGATAGACGTGAGATGGTGCCGTAAAAGTAACAAAGATGTCATCAACATAGCGTCTACAGAACGTAGGCTTAAATTCTGATGGACATTCATCAAGCAAAATGTTCTCATAGTGACCCATAAGAACATTAGCTAGTATTGATCTTAATGGTGATTCCATAGCTACGCCATCAACTTGATTATAATAAATATCATTAAACATAAAAATTCCTCAATTCATTGTTTTTGTTAATGACTCTATTGTAATATTTTTAGATATAAACTCTAACAAAACTATAACAAATTAGTGTGATCATGCTCGCATGAACCGAGCGAAAGGTTACGAAAATACATGGATTTGTCTTCATGAATGAGTCTTGATATTGATTGTAAAAATATGCTATTTCATATATAATATTGATTTTGACACAGTTTGTTCCCACTACGTTGGTCATAAATGGGTGTGATCACAGAACACCTGCAACGACCACCAAATTTTTATTCCATAAAAACGTTTGTAATAGGTATTGTGGCAGACTTGTGAAATTTTAGTTGTTTTAACGCACCATAAAAAGGTTATTAATAAAAAACTGCATGTTAAGAAATTTTCTTTCAAGACCGTACCATGCTTTTTTTTTACAAATATAAGGCTTTTTAGTTTGCAAAAGTAAGTTGAATTGAACCGCAGTTGTTGCAATGTGGCAGTGGTCAAAACAATCCATTAAAATAGAAATAAATAATTAATTTTATACTTGCGAAAATCATTTTGAATATTTCAGATTGTTTACGTTTTTTTTTTTAAAAAAAAAACCCTTCGGATTTACAGATTACATTACAACAAGAGTAAATAATCAATGTGAAGGAGGGATTTATGAGCATAGTTTCAGACTTTTGTAGCCTCCTTTGCAGTGCCTATATGCTCATATTTTGACCACTCTATTGAGAAAACATTGTTTAAGGAAAAAAAGTAATTCCATTGGTAGAAATCGACGTCACACCATGTCACACATAGCTTCTTCCTGCTCCCTTCATATTGTTGATAGAGTGTGAAAGCTATAATTTCTTGTCACTACATTTTATAATATTTTAAATACATGAGTCCGAAAAGATAAAATAGAAACTTATTGTCAAATAAACTATTTAAAACTGCTTAGCAGGATGAATTAGATGTTTAAGCAGGAAGATTTTTAAGAAGCGAAACTTCTCAAGTTTTGTTAAATCACCTTACCTATGATTCTAAAAATCATCAGGAAAACATTTTTGCACAAAAAGCAAAAATCAAAATTGTGAATAAATGAATTTTTTCTCTTGATGCAAGCTCGTCCCCAGCCCCTTTTGACTTTTTTTAATTTTTCAGGTTCGAGAAAAATTTATAAAAGTCAAAAGGGGCTGGGAACGAGCTTGCTCTGGATGGATAATTAATTGAAAATGGTAAAATATATCGCATTATATGAAACTCGTATGATCGGAAAAGAAACAATTACAAACAAGTTCGTTGACAATAAATACCAAATGGACACGTGATGCCCTTGCACGTGATGCTCCTGCAAGCACACGTCGTGTGCCCATTGGGATACGCTCTGATGTTTTCCTTTACCTCTTGATATTTCCAATTATGTCATATAAACTTAACTTCCCAGACGACAAAAAACCTGTTCAAAGTCAACAAATATCGTTAACGTTATTTTGTTGACTTTGAACAAGTATTTGCCGGATGTTTTATATATTAATATTTAGCTAAGGGGGTTATCAACAATCTGAAAGGAAAAATTAACGATTTTTTTGCTTTGATTACCCCCTAGAAATATTATAAAACAACAAAATATGGACGGTTAAAATAATGTAGATACGGGTGTCCATGAAATAGTTTTTATTAAGAATTTCTCGATTTTCCGAATTATTTTCTTGGTCCATTGAATAAGAAATTCCCCTAAATTCCCCCGGATTTTTCGAATTCCCCTATTTTCAAACTTTTACTTCAGTTCTTTGAGAGCTCTAAACATTGTGGTTTAACTGCACTATTAACATATCTCAACTACCGTCTCATATTCAGTTCTTATTATTGTTTATCTTTTAGAAAAATACTTTCAGTGATAAGACTTATATGAGTCTCCAACCTAATAGATGAATGAGTTTATTATGATATGAAGACTAAGACTATAATAGCTGCTATTATACTAACACAGCACGAAGCAACGTAAAAACGTCTACTTACAACATATTTTTCTTAAATCAGACAATATTTTACTGTATTATAGCGCTAATCATGGTTTGGCTTTATTTTATCAATTCTTTTAAGGCAGATCTCCACTAGGCGAATTCGTTTGCACGAATTCTAAATGAAGCGATTACATTGCCAGGTGATGTCGCTTCAACCAATGTAATGGCTTCAATTAAAATTTTCACGGAGGAATTTGCTTAGTAGATGCTTTAAATATGAATAAAGGCGGGTTTCCACTAAGGATAATTATCTGCAGAATGGACCGTATCGGATTATAAAACAATCCAGCGTGCAATAAAAAAAAGTTGAGATATTTTCAACTTTTTTTTAAAGGGATGGGTTATTCTGGATCCGGTCAGATCTGCGGAAAATTATCCTGAGTAGAAACTCGCCTCAATTAGCACAGGCAAAGTGAGTCGTTTTATTCCTGGCATTATACATTTTAAGCAGAAGTCATTTTTTTGCAGTGATAATACATGGAGGATACGTTCACGATAAAGACACGCGTATTGGATACGCTCATGATAAAGACACGCGTATTGGATACGCTCACGATAAAGACACGCGTATTGGGTACGTTTCACGATGGAAGACTATCAAATACCGTCTGGTATATTCCCATATATGGAATGCGTATTACCATATATAAGTCACAGTCCATGCACGGGGTATGTCAGACATGTCTGTTATGTTGTGTTTAGGTAAAACTTCAGATGCATATTCAGGATCAATATTTAGGATAGATATTTGTCTGCTGGGGAGTAAATGATCTTGCAATGCTTTTTTCAAAATAATTTTGGCATAGCTGGTTAATTATTTCATGTTGTTTTAATTTCTACATATGCATCAGGACAAAGTGACTATAGACTATGCGTTCCATAATAATTCTCTAAGAATTATTTAATTGAAATAGAATAGTCGAAAATGGAAAGAACAGGGAAACGTGACGAGTTGAGTCAATGATCTTGAATTGTTACGAAGCCAATCCGTAACATCCTCCCTTTGAGCAGAAACTTTTTCAAAGTTCGCTGTAAAGGCGCTATAACAATGTTTTTATCGTTGTTCTAGCGTCTTTATTGCCGACTTTAACAAGTTTTTTGTTCACTGGACTTCTTCTGTAAAGTTTCTGAATTTTGGTAAATTCAAGGAAACTCAATTTCACCAAATACAACCAAAATAAAGTTGCATGTTGGTTATCATGACCTCCTAATATGTCAAATTGTCGTATAATTTACTTTTAAAACGGGGTTATGTTAACAAAAATCGGTTAAATAAATTTATTAATTTTTGCTTTCATTACCCCCCTAAAACAAGAAAAGAAATAAAAAGACGACTGTTAAAGTACTATTAATATACTTGTTCTAAGTCCGCAATACAGACTCAATCGACGATATCATTCGACTTTCTTTTAGCGTTTTTATTGCAGACTTTGAACAAGTTTTTGTCCACTAGAAAGCAGTTTAAAATGTATAAGTTTTACCAGCGTTAGTTAATATGTAAAATGAAATATTTATGTCTGTTTTCTATAAAAAATAGAATTATGCGCAGTTATATCACTACTACACGGATCAATATTTGACTGTGTAAAAACCTAGAAGGCGGTCATATAAACAGTGAAAGTCCGTATTTTATGTGATGTATTTAGAGGAATAGAAACAGAGGAAAGATGGGTATATGATGGAATGTAGCTAACGTAGAAATTTAATACATTGACATTAGGAACATCAAACATTTTGTTAGTCGTCTGGAAATTAAAACACTTGTTGCAAGACTATCTTACTAAATGAAATGCAACACCTTTGAATTGCGACAAAACGTGCAACTATCAAAAAGGAACTAATTTCGAGTTTGCAGCTAATTGCTTACGATTAAACCGATCGTTATTAAGATTGTCGAGTCAAAGTAATCATCTCTGAAGACATTGATATATTAGCTAATCAAGGATTGTATTAATTAACAATCATTATTTATTATTTTATAGAGTATATATATAAAAAAAAATCAATATATTCTACAATACAGTAATATGATCAAGTTATCCTCTACAGTAGGAACGTTGTTAACTAAACCAGCAATAAATATTACTGCAAACAATACCTACGATGTCGTAATCCCAATGTTTCGAGATATACCAGTTGTATTTTGGGTATTTCTATCTATCGAGACATTGGTAACAATAATTGCAAATGCACTATTATGTTGGTTATTCTTATGGAATCGTAAATTACGAACTAAGCAAAGTTATTTAATATTTTCACTCAGTCTAAGTGATTTACTTGTGGGACTAGTAGTACCACCATGCGAGTATTGTGCGTTAAAACATCCAATGTATCAAGGATCTGAATGTCCCTTGTTTTGTGGTAGCGTATTTGGATTTACTATGTTAGCATCAACCATTAACTTAGTTCTAATTGCAGCTGATCGATATTTTTCAATAAAGAAACCATTTCACTATCAAGCAATAATATCAAAACGACGAGTAGTTATGCTAATATTAAGTGGTTGGCTTCTGACATTACTACTCACTTTATTACCTCTCTCATGGCTTTTAAATACATCCATCACGCAGGAAACAATGTATAAAATCAATTTATATTTTTCTATGACCTTATTTGGTTCTATCATAGTTGCAGGCGTAAGCATAGCAATCATATATAATATAATTGTTAAAGCAGTTCGAGATCAATTACGCTCGACCAATGAAAGGAGTACAAACCCAGCTGGTGTGCAAGTATGTATTATGGTATCTATTAGCTTCTTTATATGTTGGATTCCAACCTGTATTGTGGAAATATTGATGCAGCTTAGCATCCTTATGCCACCATACATTTACAATGCTTCGTATTTCATATTACTATTGAACTCGTGTCTCAATCCTCTTATGTATGCATACTACCGACATGACTTCCAACGTGCGTTAGCGTCATGGAGCCGACGTCATTGGAAAAGATTTTGCTGGTTTTGCAATATACTTTTAAGGAATGAACGACAAGAATTTGTATATAGTTTCAGTGAAGATATAAATGATACTAACTTTAGTATAGCCACTTTACTTACACCAGATAATTATCCAGATTCAATTGTGCCATTGAGATACTCGAACAATAACAATATTAATTTTGACGATATAAATTATGAAAGCAGTAGTCTGTAAATTGCGTCATTATATTTTTAATTACTAAATTATATTCTGGTTTGTGAATGTATCCTTTTTCCATGCATCACAGTCAGCTCTTATCTTATACGGTTCCATATCTCTTCCCAGTGGTTAAAAACCTATTCAAAGTCAACAGTAAAGACGCTAAAACAACGTTTGTAACGTTCTTCTACCACCTTCACTGGGGACTTTGAACAACACTTTGTCTACTAGGTGTATACAACTGCTCATCGCCATATAAGGCATTACACAGTCCATATAAAGAGATGTAGAACACATTATTTTTAGCGTCTGCGTTTCAGCTTCTTATCCAATTATGTCTAAGAGAGTGGTATTGAACTTCTGCTCTTAACGTAAAAAAAATTATTTTAAATTTCTTGCATATTTTACTAGACTGAAGCTAATACTTTCTCAAATTCTTGTCTATACGGTACAATCTCGATATAGCGGCACCCCAGTATAACAAACTTCTCGTTATAACGAACTCAACGCTCTTTCACTTAGTCAACACAGCTCTTATAACGAACTCTCGGTATAACGATTTTCGTTTTGTTTTCCTTGAGAGTTCATCGATATACCGAGATTGTACTGTATAAATAATTACCTTACTGGCCTTTTTCACGTTGGTTAATGATATCTTACCTTCCTACTGGCTTTTTTTCTATGAGTAAAATGGCATTCGTCTTTATTGACCTCTTTGCATATTGTTCTCATGGATTTTGCCTATAAGAATAACATATTAGTCCTAACTAGCTAATATTTTTGTGATAGTTTTATATACTTTATATGCTATCCATTCATTATTCACTATCCTTTTCCTTGACTAGGTTAATTGTTCTTAGATATCAAGAAATTTCTTCCCTTTCGACATAAATCTTAGAAAACAGTATATTTAATTAAAAAATGTATTGAAAATGTATTTTTGTTCCATTGAAGTAAAAAATAGCTTATTTATCAGCTTCGTTTATTTACTTTCTACAAAGTTTCGTTTTAACCCTATGTATGCTGGGATTTTTGGGACTCTTCAAAGCTGGACAGGGATTGAGATGAAAGTTTGCAGAGTTATAGTCTATTACAAAAGGAACAAGATGGAACCAACTCATTTTCTTTTAAAACTGTACCCTTTTTCGTTCTACAATCCCTCACGTAAATTATGAGACGTTTTTGAATTTTAGCAAGCAATATACACCACAAGCAAAACGCAAG
>JAULBZ010005952.1:0-12869 GCA_032360805.1 Neoturris breviconis
TTGCAGCAAAAATTGGAAGCAGGTGTGACTGTTTATGTGGATTTGAAAGCATTTCCAAGTAGCAAAATTTCCCTTTTTGTTCTATGATAACAAACTGCTTAAAATAGGTGACATTTAAATCGACTACCGGGAGAGTGCTCCTTTAACTCTTCCAAAGTAAATTTCGACAACAAAAAGGGAAAATAAGTTACGCGAAATTGACTTTCGAACCTTAAAACGCAAAAACAAGTTCCGCGAAATCGACTTTCGAACCTTAAAACGCGAAAATAAGTTCCGCGAAATCGAATTGGGATTTGAATTAACATTTTGTTTAACCAGACAGGATCCCTTAAAAAAAATCAAGAAGCCCCGGGTACGAGGTTGCTAATAATCGCAATGGTAACCAATCTCGATCCCTGCGCTTCCTTCTTCTCTCTTTAGACGTCAAGCTCTGGGATCAAGGTTAAATGGTAACAATATCCTAACATTTACAACACCCTAGGGAAGATCCTTTAGAAGAAATTAAAAAGAAATAGCAGAAAAATTGTCAGTTTTACCTCCCGTTGTTCTTTTCTTTTTGTTATAACTTGAGTAGAAATTCGGGGGCTCTGTACATCACGATGTTGAAATATAGCTAGAACAGCATCAGGTAAAAGCACACGTTTCAATCGGCTACCCTCGGGGAGCAACCTCTGTTTTGAATCAAAGCACTCTTTCAAAGCTTGTAGTAATATACAGTAAATCCCGAATATAACACGTTAATATAATCCTGGCGTTAATTCTTTGATTTCACGTTACTTGATGAGGGCATAGTCACAAGAAAAGATGAGGGTAAAAGTATGTCATTTAACAAAATTGATTTTGTTTGCGGTTCCATTAGCAACATGCCTATTTTAATGACGTCACAAATAAATCTTTGTGATTTGCAGTTGTTCAAATATGAAAATTGTAGAATACAGAGAGGAAAAAACTACCACGTATATTATTCACAAGTAAAATGTAGAACAATAATGAAAGGGTACTTGCAGTTTCTCTTTCTAGGGGTCCTAGCAAAAAAAGAGGTAGCTAGAGAGGTACCTAGAAGGTGAGGGGTGACGCAAGCCTTGTCCGCCTGTGAAATGGAATGCTTACTGTGCAACATCAACCTTGTTCCCAGGGCTTCTTGCCTTTTCGAACACGGTACGAGGTTGACTGCAACATGTACACTGATCACGGTTGTCATGTAAAAATAGCACCAATTTTCTATTAATTTTCGGACGGACTTAATTTCGCGGACGCCGAATTTCAGATTATTTTCGCGGAGATTTAATTTCGCGGACGGCCTATTTTTAAATTTTTCGCGGAGATTTAATTTCGCGGCCGGTTAAATTTTGGGGGTTTCGCGGGGATTTAATTTCGCGGTTAGATAAAAATTGAGAAAACTCAGCATATTTTGAACATAAACATTTCAATAACAAATAATTTTAAACAAAAAATCAAATGCATTTCCATCTTCTTCTATATCAAGCTCGTACTCTGATTCCGAGTCATCTTCGTTACCTCTAGTGTTCACGTCTGGGTGTTCCTTTTCCGGAAATTGGGTAACGGCTGAAATTATTCCCTACACCATTACAGAAGATTTCCTCTTGTTCAAGGTGGACTTGAAGTTCCTCGCAAGATCACAGTAACGCGACACCAACATACTTCAATATGAAGGTTTTAAAGAGGTACGAAAATTTGGTTAAAGTTTTACGTAAAAGAAAACAACTCACTGGTGCACCAAAAACTAAAGTGAAATCGAGAGATTCGGAAGTCAAGGAGATGTGCAAATTCAAAAAAAAAAAAATGTTGTCATTAACCTTGACAACTTCGAGCTCGAACTCTTTAACGGATTCATATTTTTCGTTAAAAAAGATAAAAGCGTCTTATTCCGAACTTTTTGTCTTTTTGCTTTAATTGTCCCAGATATTTTGGATTTTTTGCGGGGATTTAATTTCGCGGACGGCCAAGTTTCAGATTTTTCGCGGGGATTTAATTTCGCGGAGCACCCCAAAATCCGCGAAATTTAATCTGCGCGAAAATTAATACACTTAAGGTACAAAGCGGGATAAATAGCCTCGCTTTTCGCCTATTTCTAGATTTGCGACTAGTCGGCGACTTGATAACTCGAATGGATTAAGACAAGTCGACTTGAGTTACGACTAGTTGACTTGATAACTTCAATGAGTTACGTCTATTCGACCTAAAACTCCACTAGTCCGACTTGATAACTGAAATGATTTACGACTAGTCGACTTGATAAATCGAGTGGATTACGACTAGTCGACTTGATAACTCGAATTTTGGCGCCGAATTAACTTCATAAATTAGTCCGTCCAATTGCATCAATCCATGCTTGGCGTAAACGATGGTAAGAAATAGACGCGTTATTATCACTTTTATTGTTGCAGTATGCGATGTCGAAATCAAAGGGATAGCTATTAGGCTCGATTAGAACCTCATCCAAGCTTCTTTTCTATTTTAAAATCCTAAAGAATCTGAGTAAAAGGCTGCCGCAACTGTTTTTCTAAATTTAGATAATTCAGCACACCTTCAGTGAGTAATAGCTTGTTCAAAGTCCGCAGTAAAGACGCAAGAACAATGTTTTCAACGTTGTTCTAGCGTCTTGACTACGGACTTTGAACAAGTTTTTGCTCACGGGTACAAGTACATCACATAAGTATATTTCGAAATATCTACGTTCTAGTGGCTAGCATAGCGTGAATTCTTTTGGTTCCCGTTGCTGTAACTCAGTTATCATTGGCCTTACCTAGTTTGCCTCTTTAAAATAAATCGAATAAATATTGTTACAAAAACAAGCGCTGTTCAAAGAATCTTGGCATATTACATAGGGAGCGTGAGGCAATACATGACCTCACGTAAGCCATTCTGACCGCGCAAGATCTGGGAGCGAGTCTTGAGTTTTGTTTCGAGAAGAAGAAGAAGAAGTAATGGCTGATACGCGAAGAAATAGAAATTTGAATCAAGAGTTATTATGTTTTTTTTAAGTATGGATATGTTTAATTTATATTTTTGTGTTTATCAACAAGATAAGCGTCTTTTGAGATGCACTTGTAGTCCCACTTCGGGATCCCTTTAAAGCTTGGTCTCCACTGCGCGTATAAGTGCGTCTAGAAAATTTTTATATTCCTGG
Source organism: Neoturris breviconis (assembly GCA_032360805.1). NCBI lineage: Eukaryota > Metazoa > Cnidaria > Hydrozoa > Anthoathecata > Pandeidae > Neoturris > Neoturris breviconis. The sequence goes on from JAULBZ010005952.1 coordinate 3,152, forward strand.
CTATTATCTTCACTACCAGACTTTTTTGAGCGAGAAGCAGGATTTACCCTACCTTTAACATCGTCTAAAAAACGTGATAACGTTGCGACGTTAAAACAACGTCTTTTCGAAGATGATAAGACGTTGCGTGAACACTTGGTAGAAGAGCATGAATATTTCTTATTTCAAAAAAGAAAAAATTACCCAGAAACGAAAAATGGTATTACAAAAAAAGAAGGAGTTTTTGTTAAGAAGGAGTTTTTGTTAAGAGATATAATGATCTATAGTTTGAGGCAATAATTCTTTCCTTATCTTGTTACAATTTTAAAAAATTCAAAGCGTTGTAAGAAAAATCGCTTCGTCTAAACGAGAAATCTTCACAAAAATGACTGCCAAAAAGATTCATGGTCAAAGCCTCACAGAAAATTTTATTTTCAAAAAATACTGTACAGTAATTCTGGTCGAATCCTTATAAACAGAATCATAAATTGTGAAAGTCTACAATTTTGAAAAACATCCCTTTTTCGCTGATACTCGGTCCCAAGTCAAGTAATTTGCCTAGAATACCATAACAAAATTTGCGAAAATGCGAAAATGCAATTTGGATCTTTTTTTTACCAAAAACTCGGGATCAATTGGAAAATATTTTGACAAGCCCTTCCAGAATATCGCCACGAATGTTGGTACTGAATTTTGAAATGCTGGCACTTCTGTCTATTAAGAAAACCAGGACGGCGTCGACGCCACAAAGTGATAGCAATAGCCCATCCAAACTTTGTTTGGTGGGGGTGGACTAAAAAACACTCCTCCACAGGTGATATTAGGCAGTTATATTCAAGCTTGGTAGTACGACCAAGAAAATAAAACACCTGATCAAAATGTGTCAATTATATATTTCGGCATAAACAGCTTTTAACATGAAACACGGTTTGTAGAAGAGTCCCGAATCAAGTACGATTTTCCATTCCTTTTTAAATCTAATAAAAACAGCACAAATAAGTTCCACTACTTTTACGGTAATTAAGAGTAATTTTGTTAAGTTTTTAAAACAATACACCATGTCTTGGTGTGCGACTTCGACATGCCTACCAGTCACCAGGTAACGTCAAAGTTTCACACAAGTTATTCATCCTTCATATATATGCATTTACTGTACAAACAACACCAAATAAATGGTCATTTACAAATCTTCACCATCATCATCAGGAAGTTCGCAGTTTTGAGCTTCTTCTAAATCCTTTTCATATTGTCTTTGTAAGGTGGGGTCGATTTTAACCTCTGGAGGTTGTAATGCTGGCATTTGAACAAATTCTAAATCAGCTTCACCACATAATTTACGTGATAACCATAAGAACGGTTTCTCGAAATTGTAATTACTTTTTGCACTGATGTCATAATACTAAAAAAAAATAGAATAAAAACATGAATAAATACACAACCCTTTGTAGAAAAGAAATACAAATGTTTCTGTTCAACAGGAGAAAGTCTTAATGAAGTCTTAATCACTTGTTACATAAGTCTTAATCACTCGTTACATTATCTTAAAGTAGCACTCTCCCGCTATGACCTGCGTTTGTTTACATTCAATTTTTGAGAAGCTAAGCTGATAAATAAGTCTCATATTTTATCTAACATGATCAATATAAAAGCCGATCGAATGGGAAAACTGTATGATTCCTTGTGGTGATTGTAACAGTCTACATATGTGAGTCTAAACGATCTCTTGATCAACGTTCAACGTAACATATTCGTGCTGTCAAAAACAGAGATATCAAGAGAAATGAGATCACAAATCATAGTTGGAAATTCGACCATACCCCTAAGGGAATAAATTGGCTGTTGGCAAAATCGGCATATTTGGCAGGAATTTAATCTGGCGGTTAACAATTTTTTTTAAATTTAGCGGGAATTTAATTTGGCGGTTTTGGGAAAGTTTTGACAGTTAAAGCCGCTGCGACACACTGATCACGTGACTTTGAATTTATTTGCGACATATAAATTAGCTGGGCGACGTAAGAAATAGTAAAAACAAAGGTTGCCAAAGCAAACTTTGACAAGCCTATTAATTTGGCGGGAATTTAATTTGGCAGATGACGAATTTTTTTTAATTTGGCGGGAATTTGATTTGGTGGGAATTAAATTTGGCGGATTACAATTACTTTTAAATTTGGCGGGAATTTAATTTGGCGGTTTTGGGCAAAAGCCACAAAATTTCTTCCCTTGGTAGGTTCACACCATGACAAATGAGATCACAGTTCATAGTTGGAAATTTAGACCATAGGTTCATAAACCACATAAACAGTATTTTCCATGATCTAGCTGAAATGTGGATACTGACTTCAGTTTAATCAAAAGCTGTATGGGAATTGACAGAATAAGCAATTATACAAGAATTACTCATGTTGTCCAGCCGCAGCGGTAAAGTTTTACATGTTGGAACTTTTCTTCTGTTCCTTGCCCGATGATGAGAAGTATCTCTCAAAACGTAACCTGTTATAAATCATTAGGTTTATGACATATATAACTATATCATTTCAAAACTACAACTTGCAGTTTTTGTTCAGTATGCAGTAGCCACACAGAGTTGACGTAATGGAGGTGGGAGAAATCTTTCGGTCTCCATATTAAGATTTATTATTCCCGCGAGTTTTGTGAAAGAAAAAACAAATCTGTCATCAATCATTATATAGAGTAAAAAAAAAAAGCAGATTTAGAACGTCCGGTTCCTGGGTTACTAATCTTGGGGTTTTAGATATGAATGAAATGAACAACTTTGTGAAATCGAACATTTATAATTTTCGGCACACATATTTGAATATTTAATGTACCTAAGTAGAGCATAAACATACAGTATTCAATTACTATAAATTTTAATTTTATAATATGAATAAAGTGTGCAATATTTTGGTTAGTTCTTTTTCAAACATTTTATTTCTTTAACAGTGTTTGCAACATAGTGGTCGTTCGTGGTCGTTTTGCTGTTGGAAGTTTTTTGGTAACTGTGTCAAAAATACCAGTGAAACTATGTCATAAAAAGGGTTATGGCCCAGTTTTTTCTGAAATACAATAGGAGGACATTGTCCAGTCAACATAAATCTCTTATTACGTGCCATATGCATACTGCAATTTGACCATTCTTTAGAGACAAATTTCCTTCCCATTATGAGACAGGTCTCTGTATGACATACCGTAAATGACTGAATAAGCGCCCACTGCCGAATAGCCACCCTTGTCGAATAAGCGCCCCGGGGTAAAGTAAATTTTTTTCCAATAAGCGCAACCTTTTTACCAAAGGGGCGCTTATTTAAACAAACACACAATTATTTCAAACTGAAGTTAATTTATTTCTTCCTCAACATTGGTGCTTTACCAAGTTTTTAGTCAGTAAAGTCTAAAATGCAAGCACTTGCTTTTCTTTTTGAGAATTTCCTGTTGCAGAATGGTTGCAGTTTTAAAGTTTTCAGTAAATGCGCTGTATGTAGTGACTACAAAACCAACTCCACGCTAAAATTTTATAAGCGCACTTGTCAAATAAGCGCCCCGGGGTACGAGTAAAATTTTTAAATAAGCGCCCAGGGCGCTTATTCAGTGATTTACGGTAGGCCTTTTCCACAATGTTTCTTTATTGATAGATTTGTTTCAACTTTCAACTTTAGTCTTTTATTTATATTTTATAGTTAAATAACCTTGAATTTTGTACTTTTAAGGTTTGACCCCCTAATACACCATTCTGTAACTGTAAATAAGATTATACCTGTAGGTTCTTTTTTCTGTGAAATGTAATAGTTTTGGCTTTCACTTTACGTTCTTTAACATCCACTTTGTTACCACATAAAACAATTGGAATATTTTCGCATACTCTTATTAAATCACGATGCCAGTTAGGGACATTTTTATACGTAACTCGAGAAGTAACATCAAACATAATAATAGCACATTGTCCTTGTATATAATAACCATCACGTAATCCACCAAATTTTTCTTGACCTGCTGTATCCCAGCAATTAAATTGTATGCAACCAAAATTTGTGTAGAATTTCAGTGGGTGAACTTCCACACCAAGTGTTGCTAAAATAACATAAAAAATAATATTAGGGACCATCTTTAAAATCCATTACCAGGGGAAGTGCTAAATCAATTGCAAGCTCATTGACACACTCTTCATCATAGATTAATTTTTCTCAAAAATTAGTGAATTTTACTTTTTTAAAGCTGCTAAAGATATCTGCATTTGGTAACGAATTTTGGAGATGGCTCCTTAAACCCATCAAAATTTTGTGACTTTACCTAACTAGATAGGTTTACTTATGGCCAAAAAAACTGGGTACATCTTGAGTAAAATCCTTTAAAATATCTGGCTATATTTGAAAATAAATGAAATTTTGACCAAGTTATGACATAACAAAAATTCTAATGTCATCACTTCTGGAATCTTTTATTATTATTTTTGGGCCAAGTTTTATTGCATAAAGTGCTACAGACCAAGAGATACTCCATTGCAGCCCCCCCCCCCTCCACTCATGTTAAACTAGGGTTAATTAACAGTACCAACGTTGTGTACCAATTGGGTATATCTTTCTGACTGGTACTAGGATATATTTTATTTCTTGATAGTTCAAAATATTTTGTTCAATCTGTAATCTGTTAGTGTTGTCAATACGAATTATGGAAACACTGCTGAGTAACAATTAAAGACAGCAGTGGAGGACTTTTACCACTTAACTAAAGGTATGATATCTTGCTATCCTGCATTAACACGTGTTATGTAAATAAAGAAAAACGATATTGTTGATAGATATGCAAAAAAATTCCCTTGCTGACCAAAAGCCTTAAAAATGTTCTTTATTATAGCATGTTCTTAATTTTTAGCATTAAAGCCCGATGTTCTTATAAACTGTTTTTATAAAAAATATGTGATGTGTACCGCAGGATCCCTTTAATGTACACTGCCTATTACCCTGACCTTTGTGAGAAATTACACTGTTTTTGAAGAACTAACTTATACCACTCACCAATATATTTTTTCTCAAATTCACCAGTTAAATGACGTTTTACAAATGTAGTTTTACCAGTACCTCCATCACCAACAAGTACCAACTAGATAAAAGAAACAACAACATTAATAAATATACTAGCTTTAAAATGCTAAAATGCCTATTCTTGCTATTCTTTTAAGCTCTCTATGACTTAACAAATGTAGTCAGGGTTCAAATATGGAACTCAAATTACTTTAGCAAAAGTTGTTACCGTATTTGTTAGAAACTAATTGACAATTTTGCAAAACTGGGCAATAAAGACAGAAAAGTGGGTACTGGAAAAATGGTCCGCATAATATAAAGCGCAACCCCTCAGGTTACTTCAAATACCTTTTTAAAGGGAACCCAAGCTGAAAATTGAGCTCATATTGAAGAGCTTGAAAAATAAATAACATTGCTTATTATTTTACATAAAAACCCTTTTTAGTTATATTGCATTTTTGAGGTTTTTTAAGAAATCAATTTTAGTAGTCCATATATGGTAAGGTACTTTATTGTTAATATCTCTGCAGATGCAGATAATGCTGATTGGGGTATAAAATCTTCCTCATTTGAAATGCATTTGAAATGGGACTTTCTCAAATGCATTTCAAATGCATTTGTTCTAATGTATCTATAATGTATAAATGCATTTACAATCATTTTCCAATTTACTCCCTTTTTCTAACAAATGCATTTATACTCATGGTACATCTTGTGTTACTGTTTCTATGAATTCAAAGTTTAATTTTTTTTTTATAACAGATGAAAATACTAAAGCGCATCTGTCAGGTGTAACAGTGGTAAACTTGGATGTTATTCCATAGTCACCATTGTATTATACTCTCAACATATTCTTTTACAGGTTTGAATGTTTTCTGTCTACTATTGTATTATAAATAATTTATAGCACTGAGTAATTTGATTCCAACTGCCAAAAACAGTAAAGCCTGTTATAAATCCTAAGTGCATATGTGCAAGTGGTGCATAAGATGAATATGAACTTAGTCGTCATTGACTTGTTTTACAGTATAAAGTAAATATTATGCATATGCAGGTTAGGTTGTCTTGGAGTATTACACAAAAATAAATACTTTTCAGAAACTTTTGCCAACTACATCCAATAACAATACATGGGTACAAAATATATCAAATTATTCATACATAGAGAATACACACACATACACATCATGATTTGTATCGACATTGAAAAGTTTCACAATGCACGACTTTTTCAGTTGCTGCTTCAACCAATGTGAAAAAGGAACATGGAAAGAATATGCCAAATTCTATCATTATATTAACAACTATATAACATACAATGCAATGGCATCTTTAATAATCCATCTCAAATGCATTTGAAATGCGTTAAGGATACTGTATACGTTTAACAATAAGTAAAGTTAATAGCTGTATAAAATTTCAAAACAGCCACAGAAATATAATTCTGTTAAAAATGTATATACAGCCTGAAAGAAGAAGGTTTACAATAATATAATTTTCAAAGTTATTCCAAAAAGTATTTTGTGGAAAAAACACAACACAATCTTCCCTTTTTTTATGGACCGAAACAAAATGTGCTACCCAGAACACTAAAATGTTGTCATAGGACTTTCATTCTAATCACATGGATTTTTCGTAATTACCAAAACAGAATTGCCCCAAACTGCCAAAAGTCGCTAGATTTCGGATTTAGTTCCTGTGACGGGCTTTTTCATATTTTTGGGATAATGGGAGACACAAAACAAGAGAGCTGTGACATGTATCTCTACTACTGTGGCTGATTTGGACATCCTGTCTGGTAGGTATCATAATACAAACTCTCGGCCGAGACAAACCTTGACCGAGGGTTTTAAAACTTGTTGTTTCAAGACTAGTTTTGAAACACTCGGCCAAGGGTTTAATAATATAATTTACTGACCATCAACAATTATCTGGATCATAAATTAGTTGCAAAAAACTCTTGACCGAGATTCTTAAAACCCTCAGTCAAGCTTCTTAAAATGAAACCCTCGGTCGAGCTTCTTGACTCATTCACTAATATTAGTTCCATAAAATTCGTAGTTTTTGATGCTTTCATCCCCACCAAAATATATACATTTTGAAACTTCTAATTTGAGGACCAGATATTATTAGTAGGAGTAATATAACAAACCTCGGCCGAGCTTTAGCATCCTTGGTCGTGCTTTTAAAAGGCTCGGCTGAGGTTGTTGTAAATTTACAAAGACTCAGCCAAGGTTCTTAAGCTCGACTGAGGGTTTGTATCATGTTATAGTACCAAAAGCTTGGCCAAGGATTTGTATTATGTTAGTACCAAAAGCTCGGCCGAGGGTTTGTATCATTATACCAGAGAGTATTATGATACCAGACAGGATGTCCAAATCAATAACAGTACTCTATCCAAATAATTTTGTCATACATTATAAAACTGCTAGACAAGTTCGTAAGTTCTCGTAAATAATTTTCTTCCGATTCAACATCATCGTAGTGTCATAAAGTCACTCCCAAGTTTCTACAGAATATACAGAGAGCAGTAGAGACAATTACTTTGATTAGGCACATATAAAATAATACCTTGATTTTGACAACACTTTCGCTGGCGCCTGACATAATTGAAAATTTTAGAAGTAAAAAGTCTGATTTGAAAGATATTTGTGGATAACTGCAGCCTTCTCGACTTTCCCTTCGACTCTGTCCGGGTACAAAGACGGCTCTCGTAAACTAGTTGAAAGCAGTTTAGAAACATTTCCCGCGCCAACACGTTTGATGTGATTTATTAATTGACAAAAAAGGCGCAGTAGTACTTTCCGCCCCAATGAATTTTCAGCTGAAAACAAACCTACGCCATTTCCAACATTTGAGTTAAAGCGCCTGCAAATAACAAGTTCATTTTGTATCTATTTATGAATCGTTCAAATAGCCATCAAGGGGGAATTAAGCTAAGAAAATTGGAAGATAAAACGTGAATCAAGAGGTATTTCTCAGTCCCACCGCCCGTTCTCTATTCTCCGGGGGCTGTCTACCGACTACCGACAGTCTAAAGTTAGCCCGGTAGACTATTAGACTTGCAGCCCATGTAAACCGAACCTTATTATCGTGTAATGTAAACCAAGCTATATTTACTGCGGTAAAGGAATTTTGTACGAATTTTGTATGATTTCACCCAGAGAGCGCTAAAAAAAAAAATGTTGATCCAGTGAAAGGAGGTCTGGAAAATATGTAACTCAGTTTAAAGTTTTTTTAAAAAAATAAATAAAAAAATAATTCCCGGGTGAAGAAACAGCGCATATCTCCTTTGCCCTATGTGGTATACGCGGGTCAATGTGCGGGCATGGACGTCCATGGTGCGGGACATAAAATATTAGGGTTTTTTCTTGGTGGAGATGTTAATATATATTTACTGGTATTTCCCATCTGTAACTAATATAGGTGTATCAACTTATATATTTACAATCTACAACTAATTATCTTCGAATATGTGCTTCTAATACGTTTTGATGGTTACGTATTACATTTGTTTTTTTTAAATTTCAAAAGTATAAGTGACTTTAAAGAGCTCCAAAAAATAGAGGGGGTGCGAGACGTTTGTGGTTCGTTAGCTGTGCTCCAGACCTCTCCCAACTCAAATTATCTAACTTTTGAGGGAAAATCCAGATTGATCCATGTTGAAAATTGAATGTCAAACTTCTTGATTTGAATCCTTCTCACTCCTGTTGGTACTGACGTTAAATTTTTAAGTAGAGTGGGTTTGACCGGAATAACCCCCGGAAATTAAAAAAAACAAACAAACAGCAAAGGCAAAGAACTGGATTCGGCGAAGTTCAAACTTCACAACAACATTTAAAATGGCAGTGAATGTTGTAGAAACATCAACAAAATTGAAAAATAAGTTACTTCGGTTGTAAGAAATTGATTGATTAGCAGACGTTTCGTGGTTGCTTTGGTAATTTTTTTTGGCGTTCGATTTGTGGTTTAATACATTCGAAAAAGAGAATTGCATCGCACCCTCTCCACGTTTCCGAATAAGGGCGATGTCCGGATAAGGGCGAACCCACTCTAAATCTTCAAAAATAAATGTTTGTTGTGTTTAAATTTACTTATAGGATCGTGTGTTGCCAGGGTAATATAAAGACACATTCAAAATCAAAACAAAGAAAACAAAAACAAGGTGTCGAGTGTAAACAAAACTGGAGATTGTCTGATGAAATAATAATTCTGCGTCAGCGATGAAAAATATTCTTTCGTTCTTCTTGGAAAACTTACTATAATCCTCCGAATCATCGATTATATCAAACTTCAATCTATAAAGCCTAGTTTGGAAGAGAATAAAGTCAATCTCATGATCATGATCGTTAAAAATTAAACCAATTCCGCACAGTTGTATCGTTATTTTCGTCAGATTCACCGCATTACGAAGTTTGATATCTAAGATGCCATTAAATTGCTCTAGTGAATTATGCTGTTTGTTTGTTTTTTTCAACAATCTAGTATCCAAGTTCCAATTTGGCTGTGTGAAAAATCTAGATAAATTTAGATTTTGGTTACTAGAGAGTTTTTGTATATAACAAGATTGAATTAAAAGGAACATGATTATCACTCTCAGGTGGAAGTGATAAACTTGTTCCATTTTATTCTATCTTCTGCAACTTCACATGCTTGGTCCCAGTTAATATTTAATTGTTTAAAACGTTTATTTATCATGGATATCCATGTAGTTACGGGTC
>JAULBZ010005953.1:0-12866 GCA_032360805.1 Neoturris breviconis
AATGAGTTATTAAACATAGCGATATCAAACCTTTTATGATTATTAAGAAGTGTAAAAGTTGTTTTTATTTTTTTATAACAGGATACGTTAAATTAGCAAATATTTTTTGAAATGTTTAGTTCCCCAACAATAGGAATAAAACTCTTGTCTTAAAAAGTAATAATATTCCAGTCCGTAACAGTCAAGCAATGTGATGATATTGTAAAATATTGCATAACACGGTCCTGTAAGTTGCCGTATTTATACTGAGGATTACCATATATGACGGGAATACGTCGGATACCTGGGAGACGTATTCGAATCAAGCAACCCATAGGCAAAAACCTGTTCTAACTCCACAGTAAAGACGCTAGAACAGCGACATATTACCTTGTACTAGCGTATTTACTGCTGACTTTGAACAAGTTTTGGCCCACTGGGTAACAAATGAATATTATTCAACTTACCCAAGAAAATGATCGACTACGAACCACGAGATTTAAATCTATTTTAATGAGATTTAAACTCTTACACATAAAATAATAAATGTACTCAAGACTATTAAATGTTCTTGACGGGGGTTGCGCATATATTATATATTCAGACAGTTTTCTTCTGGGGAACTAGAAAATGAATCTTAGGTAGCTTATTTAGATATAATTCAAATTGAGAGTTAAAGTTTCGTTTTCAGAGGCAAATTGAAGTTCACTAAAGACATAAAACTAACAATTCTATTTTGGTGCTTTATTAATAAACCTCCGACTCGCTACTCGTTCGTACTTTCACTTTAGCAGACGTATTCATCGTATTAGATTACTACTGGATCGAGCATTATATTACATCATAGTCATAAGAACAAGAGATAATCTGGAAGCGAAAAATAGCCTATTGTTCTAACTCTTTGTTACCCATTTTACTAGTGCCCGGACTTCTCAGAGTGCACGGCGGATCAAAATGGCGGCGTTCCTAGGTAGACGTCTTGGAATATTTTAACTTGTTATTGTTGATTTTTGTTTATATCTTAACTAACTATGCCTGGTGCAAATTGTTCAATTATGAAACTCAATTGTCCAGTATCTCGAAGGTATAAGGATGTTAGTATTTTTAAAATTCCGTCCGCAACGAGCGATTCAAAGGCAAAATGGAGGAAAGAACTTATGAATATCATAACCAAAGAACGAGGGTGCCGAATCACCGTTTTACCCCGCGTATATAAACGGGGTATCGAGTTTTAATCCGGATTTTGCCCCGTAAGTACCCCGTACCGTCTTACGGGGGTACGAACATTTCCGAATTCCAAGATCGCATGCCTGTAAGACTTGAGTTTGATAACAAACAGAACATAGTAACAAGTATTTTCTTATCCAAGTTTCATCTACTGACTGCATTAAGTTAACAGTTCGTCCATTTAAAGTTCTTGCCTTGTTAGTTGTCCAGATTACTTTTTCGCGCACAAGTTGTTTAAATAGTTCGTTGATATCTAAAATCTCTTAACCTGGTTTCATGTCTAGAGAAGTAACTTATTGAACTTATTATTAATTAATAATAGAAACCAGTCCAGGATCAAAGTTAAATCATAGTCACAAGAAAGACGGTAAATGCATGAGTGATTCCCGTATCTTTCTAAAACCTTCCTCCAAGTCTGACGTAAAGATGCTAGAACAACATCGAACGACGGTGTTCTAGCATCTTCACTGGTAACTTTGAACAAGTCACTTATCATTATGAAAAGCACACGTGTTTACCAGTTTAATAAAATAGGATGAACAATATGTCTAGACATATCTATTCAAAATAGAATGTTTATTTTATGGTCAAGATTATAAAACAATAAGTTTCTTAAAGCCCTATTCACGTGTACGTAAAAATTATCATAATTGCTTTGTAATTCTCCCGTTTTCTTGCAGAAATAATACCGTCGTTGGCAGCAAGATCTTCTGTTATTGCTCCCATCCAGCAAATACCTGTTCAAAGTCATGGAAATAACGTTAGAACAATGTTCACTGAACATCGTTCTAACATTATTTGCTGACTAATCTAGGAGTGTAATGACCTAGTAAATCGTGCTTCCCAGGAGTTAATAAATTTAGTATCGGTTTTGCCACGAGAGACGTGCGATTGATCACAACCTCGTTTCCAGGGCTTCTTTCCGTTTTTGAATGGACGGACGGCACTTCTTCGGGTGGTCCGTCCCTTCAAAAGCGGAAAGAGGTTGGAGTGATCACACACGCAAAATCTTTTTTTGCATAATATTTCTAATCAGAAAGAGCTAATTCACACTGAGAATTTTTTTTTTTTTTAAAATTATACCCCTAAAAAGTAGAACGGCCAAAAAATGCCGTCATTAGGGTAAAATACAACAGCAGGATAAAAATTACAAAAACAAAAAAGGCTGTCATGAATGAAATCTATGACGGCCAAAAAAAATCTTTTGTGTGAAATGAGTATCAAGAGACTCACTAAAGTTACTAGGCAAGTCACACCATAGTCACATAGCTTCTCGTAACAGCGGTCACACTCATCCATGTAATGACCGAGAATAGGTCTTACTTAACATAAATCCAGCCCACTGTGAAGTTAAGGGTGTTAATAAATCTAGAGTTATCCTGAACCTTTATTATGGTTCACTTTAAAAATGGAGCCGTGTTTATTTATTCCTGACTGCTATTTATCTTCGTAGGGCAAGACGTCAACTACTGTAATGTTCTAAATTATTCAAAAAATTTAAAAAGAGACCATACACGTGGCACAATCCCCGGCACCTCATTTAAAAGATGAGTCGAAGAAACACGCACACATGTTCGTAGTCGATTTCGCTCGTCCGCACCATACACGTAAATTGTGAAGGCCTGAGTGGAAAGTTCAAGTCAAACAGAGTTGATTTGTTCGTGTTGTAACCATGGGAACGACATGCTCCAACAAAAATCAGGTTCAAAAAAGGTTTTAGATTTTTAAGATCCCCGTAAAACCCTGTATTAACCTGTATTGAAACAAGAAGTTACGGTGTACATCTGGATTTCTATTTCAATTTTTACCCCGTAAGCACCATAAAGTACCCGTAAATTACAGGGCAGTACGGTGAGTTAGCACCTGTGTAAAAAGAGTGCAAAGGGGGACATGTTTGAATGTTTTTAAGAGTTTTGAGAAAGGATTGACTCAAAATATTTTAACTGAAGAAGTATCCAACATCCAAGGCAATGTAAGGCAAAAACAAATTGTTTCCATAAGGGTAACGTTTCCATAAAGGGCGACATCCCATAAAGCTAGCTAGCTATCTAGAGATAAGATTTTAACAAAGGAGCTGCTGCGCATATATGCCAGAGCCGCCGCCACCACGCCACCACCAATGCACACACAATTTTGCTTGGTTCAACTCAAAAGAAACAACTTTCAGGGTTTGCTTTTGGGTGTATAGCTAAAATTAATGTCAGTTTGATGATGACTTATGCTATTTTTTTACTTTATATAAATGACCTTCATTGTGCAATTAAATTCTCCATGGTACACCACTTTGCCGATGACACTAACTTTCTTCATATTAATGAGTCCCCTAAGCAATTAAGCCAAACAAGTGAACCTTGATCTAAAACTCCTCTGTAATTGGCTAAATGCAAATTTAATCGAATTTTTATAAAAGGAACCAGGATTCTTCCCAGTTAAATGCATTAAGTACCTCGGTATTCTCCTTGACTCGAACCTAAGCTGGAAACCTCAAATCTATAATACTGCGATCAAACTTAAGAGCCTTAGCTAAAATACGTCACTTTGTTCCACCTCTCATGTTCTTTATTTAGTCTACTACTGTATGCCATCTTCCACTCTCATCTTCAATATTGCTGTCAGATTTGCGGCCAACAAAATGGTCTTGAAATAAATCGTATCACCTGTTCTTCAAAATCATGCACTTCGTCTTTAAGTCTCTTGTATCACCTAGAACATCTTCCAACAATCTATATGCTACTAACCTTAGGCTTATAAAATTCTCTGATCTTGTACTCCTAGAAAATGTACTGCTTCTTAGGCTTAATTTGTTTAATAATAGACTCCCTGAAAATATAGAGAGTACCTTTGCGATTGATTACCCCCATGATCATGGCACTCGTGCTGAAGATACTGGACTCATTAACCTTCCCTCTGTGGTCAGATCAACTAGTTTTGTCTAAACTCGGTTTCGTAATCATTCAATAAAATCGTTACTTCTTACTTACTTACTGTTGTTGACCATTGACGCCGTTGTTACTGTGTTGGTCTGTTCTGTTGGTGGATCACCACGTAGCTAGGTACCTTGCCCCAGCTTTATAATAGGCTGGTTGTTGGATTATTTGGAGAGATGAGAAAAGGGGGATCGGAAAGAGTGATGCGGATGCTCTGATATACGTTGGGAGCGGCGCGCTGCTCCTGCTTTAAAGGAAGAAATAATGTCAAGTTGTGTCAGCTAATACTTTACTTTAGCTCATCACCTGATAAATAACTGAATAATAGCGATGCGATGCGCCTCCTTTCACTTCACAACATACAGAGTTCAGAAAAAAATTTGGACGGCCAGCTTTTGTACATATGCACTATGTAAACAATGTCACGAAAAGAGCTAAGATGTTACTGATTTTTGTACGGTCCTATTTTTACACGGCTCTATCGATTATGTAAGTTAAGCGTCCTCATCTCCCCCTCGAATTAGCGCCTACAATCAGAGTTGTAAAGTCCCCCCCCCCCCTGCGCTTTCCTCCCCAGGCCATTTGAAATATGACAAAACTCGTTCCCAGCGCTTCTTGTCACTTTGATCTTTGTCTAGGGTGTATATGTCGATATATGTACTTATGATTTTAAATGCCATTTTTTCGATAATTCCCAATCTAAACGTTGAACCCGATTAGACTTGCAGCCCATGTAAACCGAACCTTATTTATTGGGTAATGTAAACAGGGCTTTTGAAAAATCTTTCAATTTTTCAAGTTGAGATTTTAACATTTATAAGCATAACAACCATGTTTATAGAATAAGATGCATTTCTATAACTTTTTTTTTTGCAGGAGTTCAAGTCAATCGAAGAAAAACTGTCCACTCAAAGATTGTTCGAGATATCAGACTTCGAAATTAGTTGGAGGTAACAAATAGTTGAGCGTTAGAGTAAGCTGGAGTTCGCGTCACCTGAATTTTACTGTATCGTCTACCATTGTACTCCAAGCTACTATATAAAAGTCGCGAAAAGAAAGAAAAGGTAATTAATAAGTATAAAACCGTGATTTAACATTTCACTGACTTATTTCTCCATGAATTAATTATTATACGGTTTCTTATAAGAAAGCCTTGTTTAAACCAACAAATATAACAACAGCAACAAAAATTAGGCTATACCCCAGCCTCATTAGAAACATTAGAAACTTAGGTTATACTAAGAGAAAGACATATACATTTTTGAACATACTCCATTAAACTCAAATAATCCTTCCTTATAAGTACATATATTCATGAAGTTGAAAGACTGAACCTTCATAGGTTGGCGTTACTGTCTAGAAGATATTTCCAAGAAGGAAAACATTAATAAATACGTTGAAAAATAAGCGTAATATATAAAAAAACATTTCACACGTCTAAAGTTCACAATCAATTTTTGTCCGTTTGAAAATTACTTGAAAAAGCTTGCTTCAATCAACAAAATATTTTGCTTCAGAATTTGGTTTTATTAGCCATTCGTTTTTACTTTAAAGAATAT
This sequence comes from Neoturris breviconis, assembly GCA_032360805.1. NCBI lineage: Eukaryota > Metazoa > Cnidaria > Hydrozoa > Anthoathecata > Pandeidae > Neoturris > Neoturris breviconis. Next base: position 5,693 of record JAULBZ010005953.1, read on the forward strand.
TCGATGGAATAATAATATCAGTAGAAAAGACACGCAAAATTTAGTGCTGGTTTTTATTTTTCTGCATCAAGTAATTCCACATAAAGCTCCTGCTAATCTAAGATATGTTTACAAGTTGAGCGGTTTACACATAGATTTATAAAATACATTAGGCCTAGGATATTTAGGACTCACAGAGTCTAGGGGGCACATTATAACATTCCAAAAGCTCAGGGCAACATATACTTAACATTTCAGCAAAATTATTTTCATGATGACGTCATTACTTATGATGACGCCATCAATGCAAAACTGGTGCTGCAAAAAAGGTTTTCAATAAAAAAGAAGTTATTTGAAAAATGTTTTACTACCTGTTAAAAACAAAAAATTATCCCTAGTAACCAAAAAAAAATTGTCAACAACTTTATCAAGGTAAAATTATGTCAAGTCACTGTGGAGGAGAGTAGTGAAATTTCATATCAAGGATAAACATACAAACTTTACGAGGTATTAGTATTTCATGTCCTTGACAAGTTGATAGTTTCAGATCAAATAAACAATTGGGACACCTTTATCAGGGTAAAATTATGTAAAGTCACTGTGGAGGAGAGTCGCCTAGAGAAATGCTCAAAAATCACTCCTCCACAGTGGAAATGAATTGCATGGAGAATACACCCATGTTATAGTATTAGTTGTGCTTTAAAAGATTTGGTATATGTTATATATACTGTACAGGCCACATTCAAACTACATGTATAGTATAGGATATGCATTAACCATAGCAAAATTCTAAAATTTCTAGTCATATAAGTCGTTCATGCAGAAGTTATGAACAAAGTATAAACATAAAATATCAGCAATTTGAGTCTACACAGCATAGATATACGGGGTCTTGTATAACACAAATTAGTTTAAGTATGGACTTATTAGAAAGTTGTTAAATTAACGATCTAAATGGAAGTATTACAAGGATTTGAGCGGAACAACGATGATTATCATAGCTGTATCTTCTTTACCCAGTAGGAAAAAACTTGTTCAAAGGTCGCAGTAAGACGCTAGAACAACGTGCGTGTTTACTGTGGATTTCGAAGAAAGTTTTGCGCACTGGGTAGGAAGTCGTTATATGGATTCAAAGAAAATAAACAAGCCGTAAGTAGATTTCTGCGTAGCGAGGAAACCTTTGATACCACATCTGTATTTCTACATCTTCCTCGATGAATTGCAAAAGAGCGAGTAAAGACTGGTTTCCATTCAGCGCATATTTTCGTGCGGGTAGTTTTTACCGCACGGATTCAAAATTCAGAAATTAGATTGGCCGAAAGTTCGGCGTGCATGCTTGAAAGTTGAAATTTTTCAACTTTCAAGCTGAAAAAAGCTGCCCGCACGGAAATACGGTGAATGGAAACCGGGCTTTAAAGGAGCTGCCGAACGGCATTCGAACGTAGATTTTATATTAACCATGCTTTGCCGCAGACATGATCGAGTGCATTACTTTGTAGGTCGGTATATGTGGTGTATAAAAAAAAAAATCGATTTGATTTCCGGTGCTTGACTGCTAAATAAGTTTACTTTCTTCGTCACTTAGTGATGAATTGTTTATATGTAACAAAATTTAAGAGCGTCATGCTTCAAGCACAAACTGATTAATTTGTAGCTACGTGATACGTGCATGCTCCGTGATTTATAATTGCATTCGCTCACTGTTTCAAACATGGTAAACTATGTTCGAATCATTATGAAGAATATGCAAATTTCCATGAGATATTTAGAATGTCACCTTTATCGGCGTGTCTCCCTTAGACATCTGAGATCTTCCTAATTTCGCATCACTTATCTGGTCTGCAAAATATGTCAGCAGTTCATTTAATCATCCGCTTAATGTGAACACAATGATGACTAAAGTTCAAATCGAATTTGTTTGCTTTTTCATTCACCATCTACCGGTCAGCAAAATTATGCACCCCATCAAGTCTCTGAGTCAGTATAGTTAATAAAACTCAAGGGCGCCGTTCGGATGACGTTCGCCAGCTCCTTTAAAACACAAGATTTCATCTTTTGTCCTTTTGTTGGAATAAATTAAAATAAAACTAAAGTTTCTGAAGAGAAATGCTACGTGCTCTTAAAGGAAATAGAAACTGATTCTTCTGTAAACTTCACACATACCCTATAATAAAACGTGATTTTCAAGATGTCTAGCACTGTCTCGAACAAATACTCCAGTGCCCTGAGTGTTCGAGTGTTCGAGGATGTTGAATGTATTATAGATTTCTTGATCAAACTTAATTTATTTTCAGTGAGCACACGTCAGAACAACGTTGAAATGTCAAAACGACGTCGCGAGTTTTGACGTTGTTCTGATGTCGTGTGTCGGCAAGGTATGTTTCAAGTTACTAAAGACAGACACTTTTATGTTGCTGAAGCATTGCTTTAAACAAGCTAACAACTTTCAAAGATATACTTTATCATAAGAAAATATAAAAGAGTGTATTATTATTCTAAATTATATTATTACAGTACACTCTCGATGTAACGAAACACCAAACGAACTTGATTCTCATGATTTTCATAACAAACTCCTTATAACAATTGTCGGTATAACAAACCATAAGATATAAGGTGTTTTCCTAACACCAGCAAGAATTTTATTTTCAGTGTAACGAACTCTCGATACGAAAGTGTACTGTATATAGTAAGGCATTGTGGAAATCCACCATCCCATCGTTTGTAACCACCGTCTGCAATGATATGTTACAGGCCATAAGTATGAAGCATGCATATATTTTGCAGCGCCAAATTTTTGGCTAATTTTTCTTTCTCTTTTTTTTCTTTACCAAAATGTTGTGGTTTTTTTTGTTTTGTTTTTTTGGCCTGCAAAATATATTTTTCCAAAGATCTGGTCTGTAAAATTTATTTTAGCCGATGGTTCCCGAACGGCGGAATTCTGCAATGCCACTGCATTAATTTAATTATAAGTTACATTATTACTCATCTAAAAAAATTTAAATAATACCTAACAATTGATGCTTTTTAAGAGTTCAGATCTTCTGCGTTAAACATTCTTTTTGACATTCCAGGATATTTAAGAGTATTTTTATTTGGTGTTGATGTAGCACCAGCAACGTTCTTAATATTCAGCTCTCTACTTATATTAGCGTCATCAACGGGTTCTGTTCTTACTGACGATGTACCATTCGTACTTATATCACCAGCATCAACAGGTTCTGTTCTCACTGATGATGTTCCATTAGTAAGCGTTGGTAGGGTTGTAGATTCGAGTCTAAAATAGACAAACGGAGCGTGATTGGAGGAGGAGGAACTTAGACCGAGGAACTTGGCCCCTCCCCCCCCCCTCCCCCCCCCCCGCACAGGGGGGACTTAGGGCTACGGTAATTTGATATGGTACTTTTCTGCTATGTAAACTGAGCATCGACGTGAGCCGTTTGCGTAAGGTTTTGCTTTGTCTGCAATGCTCCATTTGGTTATTGGTGTTAAATTATTCTTTTAATGACCCTATATATTTCTTGATAGTTCTGTTGAATTTATTTTTGTTTTATATATTTAAACGAATTCCTGTGTTTGTAGAGACGATCTTTAAACGTTTTCGCTGCAGCCTGTGTAGTTAGATATTTGATGGTTTTTATCTGTAGATACTTCACATAGGTAAATTACGTTATTCTGAAGGCAGTTGCCGTCTAGTGGGCACGATTACTTTTGGCGATAGTTGCCTGTTGATGGTATATTTTCATTACTAGCCAAAATGGTTTACTTGTCTGTAGCAGATACTAGAGCTCTAATACTAGCAAAAACTGGTTTTGTGGTTCCCAAACCATGTCTGAAAGGAATGAACCCTAAGATTTAGATATCAATAATAGCTACAACTTCTCAGAAAATATGAACATTTTTAACTACTATTGATAGGAGACCATAACTAAAAGCAAAGAGCTGAGGCCGAGGAGATGGCCACCCAATGACAAGTACAATAAACCATACAGGACGCACAAGACAACGCGATACATATAGAAAGAGAGATTGATAAATTACTGATGTTGATGTGGCAAAATCTGCTTACAGTAAGTTTTATCGAGGGCCATTTCAGAAAATCCTCAAGATTAATTGCCAACAATGACTGTATTAGACTCCAAGAAACAAGGGAATTAAATTTGATAGAATGTAAACTAGTAATCTTAACAAGAGGGAGATTAAATAAACTGTGCACCTCATTAGCTCGAGTGCACCTCATTTATAGAACCTGTTTGACTCCTGACTCTAGCGCCAGGTAATACATGGTCCTGAGAGGATGAAATCGAAGTTGTCAGTCCATGAATAAAAAAGTGGGTTGCTGCCGAAAGCGATACCCATAGCCCATCTAAACTTTGTCTGTGTTGTGAAAGGTCTGTAATTATGAATGATCAACCAACCTTTCACTGAAACACAAAGAAATAAGTTTTTACTTGTTTTTAAATGTATTTTTCCGTGGATCTGCAGGAGAATTCGTCATGTACACTTCCCCTTTACTTGACAGTTCTTCAGGATCATCTATAACACCAACTGAACTGTACCTATTATACAATGTCAGAAGGTTAATAAAGTATATACTTGCAGAGGCAGCACAGTTAAAAGTAATCAAAATAATCCTAGTGTTTAACCCTACTCCACCTGGAGGAAGGTCTCTAGGGTGTTTTGGCACTACTCTATAATACTTAGGAAAGTAAGGTGAAAATTTTTCTTTTTATTAGTCGAACAAACTTGAATACAGCTGCCGGACATCACTTGCGGAGGAGTGTTTTTTGAGTATAGTAACACATACTAAAAAAAATATTCATCCAGAGGTGATGTACGGCAGTTATATTCAGTTATATTCAGACTTAGGCATTTAGCACACGCTATTTCGCTACTTCATTTCATTTTCAAGGTACTCCATTAAGATACAATAATTTAATTTACTTTTATCCAACACCTTTTCTTAATTCCTACCTTGAGTTATTGTCTTCTTCCCAATCCTCCTCATCACCTGAATCATCAGCATTTACATACAGAACTTCCATTCTGATATCTCCATGTACTCGTGATAAGATATGAACAGCATCTGTATGTGATGCATTTTGTAAGTCACGATTATTAACAGAGAGTATAGCATCTCCTACATACAATTCCTTGCAACGTTCAGCTGGCATGTCTTTGTGTATTTCTGATATTATAATAGGTACACCGTGTTCTTTACCACCCTAAATCCAAATCTATCACATATGAGCTACGTTTCATAATTCTTGGTAATAATTGTCTGTATATGTTCCATAACGTCCTACAAACTTACCTGGTCTGTCGTGTCTGTTATTAAAATTTGTGTTTCTATACTTACCAACAATTTAAGCAATACCAGTAGTAAAAATCATCAATTTTGTAAGCAACATTACTACTACTTGCTTATAAAGAAAAAATGTGTAATGCATATCATGCATATCATACCCTCCTATAGCTCTAGCTTGCCCGAAAAAAAAAAACAGTTCATAGATTATTACCTGAATTAACAAATTGCTTAAGGTGGTGGGGGCGGGAGAGTATTGAATAGATATTACTTGTTTCAAGATTACAAAAATACACAATGAAAAAGGTAACATTGCGTTTCTGTGAACAAAGAATATTTACAGTTGCAATACAATGTAAACGAGGTGTTTGTTGCTCAAAGTAGAACTTTGTCTACAACAAACACCACGTTTTTATTATTTTGAGAAAAGGCCTACAGTAAGTACTACTAACATGCCATACTTCCTTCACTGAATGTTTGACCTTAAGCAAATAGACCAATATTAATCTCTTATAGCCACTCACAAAGCCAACAACTTTGTGATCATTCTGAAAAATAGTATTCCTACAAAAGTATGTGTCAGCTATATATGCTTAAGATCACCAACTCAACCTTTGCCTCAGCCTTACCGTAATAGAAACACCAAGTCCTTCGCTTTTATCTCTATGTAATTGTACTAATCTTGGTTCGCCAATGCCTCTTTTATTTCGTACTGTACTATCACCATCATTATCATTTATTTCAGGTGCGGGTACAGGTTTATTTGGAAGCTGTCGACCACGACAAGCTCTTATTACAGTTTTATGCCGATGTAAATGTATTTCTGCCTCTATTTGATTCCATAACATGTCATGTTGATTAGTTTTTAAATCACGCCCCAATAACTGAATTTGTTGAATCCTAAAAAATCACATAACATCCAATTAATTATAATGTCATAATACCTATTACGAAACGTCCTGATACTCGTTGACAATCATTATAAGTTATATGACACTAGTAATTAGCATAACTAGAGTCAATCTTGATTAAAATGCAAAAATCTAAAGTAGCTTTGCAAGATAAAATAAGCTCTTGTTGCCATCTCCAAGAATTTTCCCTGATTTTGCCTAGTGTTTCAAGAATGTTTTAAACAAAAACAAAACAAAAAAATATCGTTTTTAAAACAATATGTTACTAGATAAAAGATAGGAAAACTCATGAAAATAAGTAATCAGTTTCAAAGCAATCTAAAATAATTGCCTAAAGTGCATTTCAAAATGGTGAATGACTTTATGACCTATTGGACCAAAATTACAATTCGGACCCTTTTGTATATTTACCTGCCTGCTAGTTCTTTATCTAAATATTTTGCAGCTAATCTTGCACCATAAACTTCTCCTTGTAGTTGTAGTTGATGTTTTCTCAGGCACTCATTTTCTTTTTGATACTGTTTGTTTTCAGCATCAAGAATAGCTTCTTTCATCGCATCTCGACGGAAAGATGTTAATTCATTTTCCTAAAGCAAAATATAAAAATAAATGGCTAATCCTAATTACTAACTGATTAAACATCAAACTAATTAAAGAACTTTCCTAGAATTCTTGCTATTTTACTAATATAATAAGCCATATTTTTCATGACATGTTAAAGTTAATACTATTGAAGGAGTATTTTTAAATTTCAGTAGAAGAAACACATATCAAAATATTATACAGGATATCACTTTTAAACTAGAGCCCTCAGGCTTTAACAATTTCCGCTCCATTTCTTGGATCTAATTCATTTTCTCTCCACATTTTGAACTACAATGTCTCTCTAATTTATTCAGCCAATTAGTCTCTAGTCTAGACCTCGTATTCCGCCTATCTGTCTGTCCGTCTGTCGCCTCGAGATTGCCGCCGTAAATTT
>JAULBZ010005954.1:0-12865 GCA_032360805.1 Neoturris breviconis
CTCACTGTGTGGCAGCCATCTTGTTTGACAAACATTTCCTGTTTTCAGAGAAAAGAATTGCTTGTTTTGCCACTTCTGGACATTTTTAGACTCTGAAATTTTCTCAGTATGTTCAGTGTGTGTCACTTATCCATTTGACATAGAAATTGAAAATTTGACCAACAAAGGTGATTATGTACCTTTAAATCAACATCACCTTTAAATGATTTTTTAAAATATTTGTTTTGTAAATTTAGTAAAATAAGAAGAACTTCAAACGGAATAGAAGGTAGTTTTGTAAAAGATTATTAATGGCTACCGTATTTCCGGGATTAAGCGCCCTGGGGCGCTTATTAATTCAGAACATTTTAAGAGGGAGGCACGGGGGCGCTTATTATTAGAGTTGGTACTTTTTAAGAAGATGTCTTATTTGCTAAAACGTTTGTAAAATAAAATTAGTTAAAGTAAGTTACATGATAAAAAGACCAGAATATGACATTTTTGTATCGTAAACAGATTTAAATATTTTTTCATCAATAGAAAGTTTCGTCAGTAATTATTTTTTCGTCGGTTAAAAATTTCGTGACCAAACAAAAATGTGGTCGCTTATAACCGATTAATTTTTAACCGATAAGGTAGTTGCTACCGTATTTCCTCACCTCCGTTGTTTTAATTTCTTTACTACGGAATCGAACAAGTTTTCATACTGAACTATTGTTTTACTTTGAGAAAAATTGTTCGTTTTTCAAATTATATAATTAAATTCATTAGGCGCAAAATTCCGCGCGTAAGCCTAAAAAAGACATCCCATTGGTAGAAATCGACACCACGCGTCGTGTGACGTCAATTTCTACCAATGGAATGTATTCAATTAGCTTAGTTATAGAGGGAAAATATCCTCTTCCACACACTAATCGTTTTTCAGTTCAGTGTAATGGAAATCATAGGACAATTCTTTTTTTTCTAATAGTAAGAACAGTCCGATAAAAGTCCTGTTTATACAGTGAAAGGTAGCCTTTGATGCGTTCCCGTACTGCTTTTTTAGTTCCGATTGTCCCCGATTTTACGCTATGGCCGCGGTAGCTCTAAGAAGCGTTTGACTCCAGTCTGTTCGAAAGGCTGCTGCATAATAGCCTGAATTCCAGTTCCTAACTACGACAAGTAGTAGTACTTGTCGTAGTTGGGGGCTGGAACTCCGGCTACTGCATAACAATTATAGGAAGTATGCTGTATCATTTTTTTATATAAACAAAAAAATACCATAAATATAGTATAATAGTGAAGAATGCAGCTAGAATGCTGCTGATGGAGTTCAAAGATGCATGATAAACTTAATCTATACTGTTATGCAATTTAGATTCAAGACGTAAAAGCCTACTAAATACGGATCCGTATTTTTTTGAATTCGGACTGTGTTGCCATTTATGGTAATACACAGTCAGAATACGAGTCCGTATTTTGTAGGCTTTCATGCTGTGATTCAAGGCGACATCATTTATATATTCTAGTTTGACAAACGGTGAACGAGAACCGCGTAGGCATAGCAAGCACGAACGAATTAGTTGAAAGGTTGTTCTCGTTCTGAGACAATTCACTGCAACACTAAACTTTATGTTCCTTTTTTAGATATTCATCCTTCGATTCGTCTGTAAAATACTTTACATTCTTTAATCATTCTCCCATAGCACGAGAATTCAAGCGGCGTAAATGATCCTTGATCAACCGATAATACTCGTCTGTTATATGATCTCTTTTTAGCTTGTTCATTGGTTTTCGTTTTGTGCACAGTAGATAGTCTGAGATCAAGTAACATTTGGCTGTTGGGTTGACAGCAGACAATATATCGCAGATTTGTTACAAAATATTTATTGTATAGTATAAACAAAAAAATGGAATATTTTTCACTCCCTAAGATTAAGATTACACGATTTTTTAAGTTAAACATATTTAAAGCCCTGCTGTTTTAATTGTCTTTTTACTGCGAGTAACAGACTGTGGCTAAAACCTGTTCAAAGTCCGCAGTAATGCTAGAACAACGTCGATAAAAAAAATGATTTTGAACATATGCTTTTATCCAGAATATGGAGAAACAGAAAATCAATGAAGTTTTCCACCTCGTTCTCAGATCTTCTCTCTTTTCATTTGCAGTCTCACCGATTTAAAGAGAGGAGAAAAAAACTTTAAGCAACATTTCTACTTATATTCCTGTAAACAAGCAACAACTAAAATATCTGGAAAATAAATTGATCATTGATTACAAACGAATGTGGGTAAATTAAGGGGATGCTCACATGAGTCGGACTAGCTCGGTTAAGGTCCTATTAAATGGTGCCAACATGTTGGGTCCAAAATGTTGCGACCGTTTGGTCAACCTGTTGCGTCATCGTGGCACTTTAATAAAATTTTTGAGCCATCATGTGCCGAGATTTCTTCTCCTTTTTAATGTTAGCTTCGTTTGGTCATCTGACGCAACATTGTTGGGTCGGCGCATGTCAATTAAATGCAAATATTTTGTATTCTTCAAAACGAATCAAATTCCCCCTTGTTAAAATGGCGACTAAGGCAGTAGCATCAAGATGCTTTGAAGCTAATTTAACGTTAGACGTTCTCGAAGATGAAAAACGAAAAAGGGGGAAAACTAGACGACGGATCAGGAAAAAGGGAGGAGAACAACGAAAGGATAATTTAACATCATCATTAAAGAACAGCGATGCAAAGACACACAGTAAGGTTTTAAGGACGTGTTTTGAAGAGCTACACTAGTTTTCCAGACATTCTAAAATATATTGAGCCTGATATCAGTCATTCTCCATTCCTTGCTCAATGACTCGTCTAAGGATATATTACTCTCTTCCATTATTCATTCCGAGACTCTTAGTTGACAATCTATATGGTATCAGTTTTTTTTGATGATGTCAGCACTTTTCTGATGACGTCATCACAAAAAATATAACAGCTAATTTTTCTTAAAAACCATGTTTTCTTAGAATTGTCATTAGATGAGTTCTATAGAAACAAACTGTACTTTTTTCACGACTTAAATTATCAAAGCGAAAACTGTATGTACTGCTAACAAACATAAAATCGTAACAAAACACACAAAATTAAATGGTTAGTTCAACATGTTCTGTTTTAGAGGTTGAAATGTATGGTTCTTTATTCTTACTATTTTCAAATTTCAATTCTTATTTCTATCTACTATCTACCCCCTCCTCCATACTTTTTGCATTACTTTTGAATGAATGGTTTATTTGACTAGAGATTTTGGGACTTTTTCTATAATTTATCTACAAGCTCTCACATAAATATTTGAAACAAGGTATAATTCGAGCATAAATTCCGAATTTTCACCTAGATAATAGCTAAGCCTTAAATTTTCGGTAGCAAATCGAAAGACACAAGAAAATCGAATATGTTCCAAGAGGCTGGGTACTAGGAAACAACAGAATTTGTCAAGTTTGCAAAAAGACCAAAGTCTAAGCCCAAGTCTATTATGAATCTCTGAGATAAACGACCAGGTTTTCCCCATTTGAAATATACTTGTTGTGTGTATTACTCACCAAAATTCATGAAATGTCTAATTACTTACGCGTTTGCTTGTAAGATTATTTTGAATTTTTTTGGTAACTAGGGATAATATTTCCTTAGTAAGCAATGTTTTAACAGGTGATAAAAAAAATTAAGGAATTTTTTTTTCTTCCTATTTTTGCTGGAAAAACATTCTGACAAATTATAAAGACAAAAAAAGAATTCACATGACATCATCATAAGTAACTACAGCATGGTTCTACCGAAAGTTATGGAGAGGGGGGAGGAGGGAGGGTATAATGTGTACCCCTCAGATTCTCAGAGCCCTAAAAACCCAGTAGTAATAGGGTTAACTAAATTCACAACCTCGTTCCCAGGGTTTCCCAGGAAGAAGCCCTGGGAACGAGGTTGCTAAATTCATATTATGTTCTTATAATACTGTTTCTTATGTAAAAAAACAATGTGTACTTGTAGTTTCGGTCGCTGCAGGCTACTTCCAACGACCAAAGTGCCTTCTGGTTCTTTTTTTTGTCGTACTCGTTATATTAGTTGCTATATGTATGATATCCCATTCTCTTGTGTGTTTTATTTTCTTTGAATCAGTGATGCAAAATATTTATTCCATGTATAACAACCCCCCCCCCCCTCCCCTTCCCGTACATAAACTTACTACAAAATGCTTACGACTTCATATAAGCCCTAGGCTTATATTCTCTGAGCTCTAGTCATTTTTAAGTAGTAGTTTAAGGACTGGTGTTTAGCTCAAACCCCTCCCCCTCTGTTTAAACCACCCTCTCCCCCGTATATAAACCCACTAAAATTGCTTACGACATCATATAAGCCCTGGGCTTATATTCTCTGAGCTCTAGTTGTTGTTAAATGTTAAGCAGTAGTTTAAGGACTGGTGTCCAGGCAAACGTAGTAGCCTAACTCGTCTAGTTGTTCCAACATATACTAGTTGTTGTTAAGCGGTAGTTTAAGGAATGATGTCCAGGCAAACGTAGTAGTCTAACTCTTCCAGTTGTTCTAATATATTATTACTCACAAACGCGAACTAATAAATGGGGAAGTAAAATTGTTAAAACAAATTATTTAATAATTAAAGAAAAATGACAATTTCCTTTTGTTTACTTCTTTAAAAAGTAAAAGTAAATAGCCTGTGCGAAGAAGGGTGTTATTGAAATGGTCTCGCAATAAATTAGGTTCACCTTTGTAAATAACCCAATCAATTACAATGTGGTTGACTCATCACTCTCTTTCACAGATAATATTAATTATTAGTTTGTTATTATATTATTTTGGGAAAAATGTCTCATGATTCATTCACGTCGGAAACTTTAAAAACTAATTAAATATATAACCAAGTGGGCAAAGACCTGCCCAAAGTTCGCAGTGAAGACAATAGAACAACGTTCTTTCGAACGTCTTTACTGCGAACTTTGAACATGTTTTGTACAAGCTCCTCCGTAAGCGTAATTTCTCTTTATTGTTCACTAATATTTCCTCTTTGTTTTACACCATGAAAGGATACGTATTGAATACGGACCCGTATTGCTCCATATATGGATTACATGTTCCCATATATGGCAATACACAGTCCATATATGGAGCAATACGGGTCCGTACTTAATGCGTCTTTCATGATTTGTGTAGCACAGCGAGAACCACTACCGCATTATTTCAGATATCTCCTTATACGGTAATGTATTCCCATTGGGCAAAAACTTGTTCAAAGTCCGCAGTAAAGGCGCTAGAACAATGTTGGAAACGTTGTTCTAGTGTCGTTACTGCTGACTTTAAACAAGTCTTGACTACTGGTGTTTGGTAGCCTTTGCAATGTGTTAGCTTTAGAAGCCATGTAAATTCAGTTTTGTTTGGTGTGGTTGTTGGATGGTATCTTTTTAAGAAATTTCTGGCATCTAATACTTTTATTCAGTTTTTAGTAATACTTTTTAAGAAACCATTCTCAACGCTTATTGGAAGTCAAATTGAATTGGTAAAGTACATTATACGACCCAGTCGGCAAAAACCTGTTCAAAGTCAGCAAAATAACGTTAGAACAACGTTCTTTGAACCTTGTCCTAACGTTATTTCGCTGACTTTGAACAAATTTATGTCAACTGGAGATGAACCTTAGTCCTTAATCTTTACCGATGAATTACTTGAATTATATACTACAAACTCGTACCCAGCGCTTCTTGTCTCTTCGGCACTCGAGAAAAATATCGAAGAGACGAGAAGCACTGAGGACGATATTGCGCTTACCTGCTACGTACTAATAATATTCAGTAATCCTAAGGATTAGGACTCGGGCTAATTTTAAAAGCGATCCAATTATGGTGTTCTCAAAATCTATTTTGTTTTTCTTTCTGTCGTTTCGAAATTTATATATTAATCTGTATAACTATAAAGGTTGATTTATTAGGCGTAAAACTCCATTTGAAAGCAAAAAAAAGTCATCCCATTGGTAGAAAATGACGTCTCACCGAATCCGAATTTACTAAATTGTAAAATCGTCGCGTAGGGTCTCGTCTCAAACGCCTCGTCACGCCGGATATCATTTATAACTATTTCACTGCCGGTTATCATCTTCGGAGGATTGCTTTTGAGTATAATCTTACAGTAAGACCCCGTTAAGTGGGACACGCAAGGGAGACAAAAAATCCGTCCCACTTAGGCGAACCCCGGATAAGTGGAACTTTAGTTAAAAATGTTCCACTTATCGGGTTTTTTTGGGAGAAATCGTGGAATAAATCTTTATGCTTATTGAAACATGTATCTTTTTTTTAGAAATGCAAACATTCAAATGTGATTTTGAAACAAAAATGTCGAATTATAAACGATTCTTCGAACAATCATACAAGAGTCCCACTTATGCGGACTTTTTTACTGAGGGGACATAGAAAAGGGTCCCACTTAGCGGGGGTCCCACTTATCTAGGGTTCCAGTTAAGCAGGGTTTATTAGCCTAAGCGAGTATGGGAAATCCAAGGGGAACAAGAAATTTGTCCCACTTAAAAAAGTCCCACTTATCCAGGGTCCTACTTAACGGGGTCCTACTGTAGTTTTAAATTTGAAAACTATACCCAAAAAACACAACCTCGATCCAAGCGCTTCTTCTCTTTTTAACTCACAAATTTAGACGTCAAGAGAGAAGAAGCCCTGGGATCGAGGTTGCAAAAAACATTCATCCGCAAGTGTTTATGTTCAGGTTTTGATAATACACTCGTAAAGAATTTGAAGATGGAAGGATGAGAACAGGCGACAATGTCGTTGGAGCATGACGAATAAAAACGGGGGAAGAGTACAAGTGCGGCACTCCACCGCATGCTTTAAAATATATTTTCAGGTGTGAAACAGATAATTTTGCGAAAGATTAGAGAATATTAATAACGTTTGGACTTATATTTAAGGTTGTTTCTTGAATAACAAAGACAAGCTCTTCCCAGGGCTTCTTCTCTCCATAGTCATGAGAAGTCGTTCTAGTGACTATGTTTACTCTTGACGTCTAAATTAGAACCATTAATACGAGGTTGTAGTGATGATTAGATTTTACCACAGGTTTAGCTCTTCGGTAAACCACCTCCTGATATTTCAACTGTTGTCATACAAAGTTTCATGTAAATTTAATCTTTTAGGGGGTTATAGATATTATCAAAAACCAGAAAATCAATAAATTTTGTCTAACCTCATTTCCAGGGTTTCTTGACTTTCTTGATATACGGAAATCCGTAAAAGGCAAGAAGACCTGGGAAGGGAGGCTAAAGTTTTGCAACCGAAAAATATGATAAAGAGAGAAAAGTGAGACTACTATATATTTAAATATGGGTGCGTGTCAAGACGGGTTTCCACTAGTTGAATTTGTTCCCGAGAACTCTAAACGAAGTCGTTATATCGATTGGAAGTGTGAGCTGTAAGATAACGTCGGTTTCAAGCACTGCAAATATTATACCTTCTGCGGTATTGTCATTCGCTCGTTCGCGCGACCAATTCGTGTAAAGTGGACACTGGCCTTTTAGAATCTTTAGAATTCGTGCGAACAAAATCGCATATAGTGGAAACCCGCCTTCATAAAGTGGTTCGCTTAGAGGGTAAAAAAAACTTGCTCAAAGTCGTAGTCACTAGAACAAAGTGGAAGACTTGAAACATATTCTTGCTCACTGGGGGTAGATTTCCATTAGGCGAAAAATTTACATTGATAGAAATTGACGACACAACATCACGTGAGATATTAATTTCTACCAATTGAATATAGCCTGTACTACAAACTCGACGTCTGGCGAGAAACACACGGCACTTTTTTGCCGCGGGGCGGGTCTGCGAAACAGGCTAATTGAATATCTTCCATTTGCTTTCACAGCAAATTCTTCTCCTTTGATAAAAATCAACAATTTGAGATCACTACCGTGTTAGCCTGATCTCCAGTCCCAAACTACAACGTTGTCGTGTCTGTAAACATTATATTGATTGATTTTTTAACTTAAAATAAAGTCCAACCTGAATCCCAAGACCTCTTCTCTTTTATGTCTTTACATTTGTTAAAAAGAGAGAAGAAGTTCTGCGATGCAGGTTAAATATAAATCTAATTCAAGTTACTTTCGACTGTATTCTCGCGGGAAGTCGATGTAATGCAACCAGACTGTATTCTTCCTGGAATCTATAGAATAAGGGAAGATTCCAGGAAACATATTTTCCTTTAACCGGAAAGTTGTTTTTAACACATTTAGAAGACATATAGATACAAAATCTTAATTTTTTCCCATTTTTGTTACGAAAATACCTCTGTGGAGGAGAGTTAAGAACAAAATGCGAAGCCTTTGTAAAACCAACGTTAACCTTTCGTTAGTATGGTGGGGGTACCCCCGGAAATTTGTTAATTCATGGGAAGGTATTAGAAGATTCAAGGGGGAAAAGGTTACAAAAGTATGATGTAGATTTTTAAAATATGTAAGAAAATAATCTCCTGAAGAATAATTTTTGTTATGTTACTTTTGCAGCAAAATTTAAATATTCAGGGGGTCCACACCATACTAATAAAGGGATAAAGGGTTAAAGAAAGAATATATAAATAAATAAAAATTAATCTATTTTTACATCTACGCATGGTCTTATACGTCCATGATCTACGTGATATTCTCGTGGGACATTATTTACAACGGCATTCTCGCAAGCAACATTGGGAAGGCTTTGTACTAAATTCTGCAACTTCGAACCCAGGGCTTCTTCTCTCTTGAAAAGTGTACTGTGCTACTGAACATATGCTCATCAATGCTCCACAGTGATTACTTGCAGCCTCGATCTCAGCGCTTCTTCGGCTTTTTCTCTCTTTTAGACGACAAGAGAGAAGAAGTCCTGGGATCGAGGTTGGATTACTTGCTCATTATTTTCACACTCAGTTGGCAAAAACGTGTTCAAAATCTGCAGTATTTATTTAATGCGCCTTAACTGAAGTTTTCAAAAATAACATGCTTACTCATGATAACGCTTAAATTCCGGTTTCCATTCAGTATATATTGCTGCATGGGATGTTCAGAAACTTTATTGGTCGAAAGTTCTGCGTGAAATTTTTCAACTTTCAAGTGGAAAAAAGCTGATAAGGCGGACTTTAAAAAGGTTTTGGCCAGCTTCTAGCCTGAGTTCCAGTCCTACTTATTGTAGTTTGGGACAGGAACTCAGGCTTCACTAGGCGAATTCGTGGATTATTGGAGATCCGCCTTCAGGGTCCAAACCTAAAAATAACAAACATCACCTGTGGAGGTGTGTTTTTGAGCACAGTGTTTAGCTTTGAAGTTTCGAAAACTGTACTCAAAAACACTCGTCCACAGGTGATATCCATCGGTTATTTTGAGTCTTGGTTCTCATGGTAGTCTTGATTGTTCTAGCGTTTTTATTGCGGACTTTGAACAAGTTTTTGCCCACTTGGTTATTTTCTAACATGACTCAATTTCAGCCGGCAACGTTCCTGTTCATAGTCAGCAAAATAACGTTAGAACAACGTTCAAAGAACGTTGTTCTAACGTTATTTTGCTGACTTTGAACAGGTTTATGCTGGCTGGGATTTCTCTTCCTAGTAGAAAAACACTTTTTCAAAGTCCGTTGTAAAGACGCTAGAACAATTGACTCAAGTAACAATTAACAAATAAACAGTTTATTGTCTCAAATAACATGGCTTCCCTGACGTTGAAACTCTATTGCCGCAGCTGAATCAGATTCTGAAAAGAATTCTTGAATAAAATCTTCTTTGCGCAGGTGCTCATATACTATTACTATGGTAACTAAAAATTCTTCTTCATGTTGTCGATTTCTGTTAATATCGTTGAATAATAAATGTGACCTGGTTTCTATTATAACATTAAAAAAATTATATTTACAAGATTATAACTTGTAATTTTGGTTATCCCTTTTGTGATGATTTTCTTTATATTTTATTGTCGAGCAAATTTTCCTCTAATATTCAAGGTCGTTACATGATCTCCTTTTTTGGTTAAAATCGAAAATTTATGTCATCTTGAGAAGAAACACTGAATATTTATATCCTGAATATTTCAGAGTCTAAAAATACTAGAAAGTGTCGAAATAAGCGATTCTTTTATATAAAAATAGGCAATGTTTGGCCAAACAAAATGGCTGCCTCACAGTGAGAACAGAAAACTGTAACATTATTCATTATAATACCTCTAACAATATCCAATCTTCATAGAATGAACCTTTCAGCAATTCTGTTACTTTTTTAGATAAACCTTCATATGCATTTCTTAGTTGACCGATGTTTTCAAAGTGATTTTGTACCTATATTTGAAAGGAGAAGATAATTTCAAGCAGAAAAAAATTAACAATTTTTGCTACCATTACCCACCAAAAGCTTGTTCAAAGTCCGCAGTAATTACGCTAGAACAACGTTGAAAACGTTCTTCTAGCGTCTTTACTGCAGACTTTCAACAAGTTTTAGCCAACTGGGTAGCGTATCAAAAAGAGGTGGAGTTCAGATTTCTAATTATTTAATATTTACTATTTTGTTTATATCGTAAAGAGAAACCAGTCCTCCCTACTTATTTTCAAATAATGAATCGAATGTGAAGGAGAGTTATAGTACATGGAACTTGTCTATGATGTTATATATAAAATATGTATATAGTTGCTTCTACTCTTGTGGTAATCGAGGAATATTATTCAAAAAGAAGAATGTTTTAAAAGAAGTATTTATTACCAAAGAAGTAATTCAAAAACACATATAAAATAAGAATTAAATAAAGAGTTGTTTAAAAAAATAACTTATAATTTAAAAACGTACCTCAGGGAGATGATTTATAACTAAGAAATCGATCAAAAATGTTTCTCAGGACAGTGTAAGAACATGACATAAGAAATTTCAAATATTGAACGCTTAGTAAGGATTTATATAGAGAGTCTTATAGACTTATATATAAATATTATAAACATACGTTCGTTTTTGCTATGGAATGTAGAAGTACAGTACAAGAATATATCATTCATACGACGGT
This sequence comes from Neoturris breviconis, assembly GCA_032360805.1. Classification (NCBI taxonomy): domain Eukaryota; kingdom Metazoa; phylum Cnidaria; class Hydrozoa; order Anthoathecata; family Pandeidae; genus Neoturris; species Neoturris breviconis. Next base: position 11,009 of record JAULBZ010005954.1, read on the forward strand.
AAGTTCATCTACTGAATAAATAGTGCTCGTGAGGTCCACAGTGTGAAGAAAGAACGCGGTACACAGTATCAATACACAGTACACGTATCACTATTGTTTGACTACATCTCTTGCGAAAGTTGCTACGACTACAAAATCTCTTACGGAAATTTAAGTTCGCGTGTATGTAAATGTTTGGTCGCGAGGGCTAACGGACGTTGTTAACGAAGACAAATAAGAAAATACTGTAGCACGGTAAACTGGAGGTATAAAGGCCATACGAACTCAGAAGCAATCCTGTCACCCAGGATCGGGAAAATGTGTGGCGAGAGAATTTTTCAAAACTTAATTTTTTCAAACTCTGAAGATTTTAATGCTTTAATGGCGTATTTAACTCTAATCAAGAGCATGGTTTATACATTTGCTTACAAGACAAAACGGTTTATTTTGTTTGCTTACATTCTAGAATGCCCGCCCTGGGTTTACGGAGTTCGTATGGCCTTTAAAATAAACAATTATGATTCTTTTATTGTTGATCATTCGATTACATCAGAAACATTCAGATTTATTCTTCCTTTTCTTACGACCTCTTACGATTATTGTTTTTCCTCGTAGTCGTAATAGGTATCAACTTCTACCAATGGAATGTCTATAATTTCTTTCTACGCGTGCGCATTTTCCGTTCTGCGGAAAAATAACTGGAGCGGAAAACGGCCTTAAGATACGTCGTACGAACTTACTTTAAGCCGGAACGTAAACATATAAACAATCTGATTGGTTCGTTTGGTTAACTAATCTTTTGTTCGTTTTTCCAGTGTACAAATATAAACAATATGATTGGTCCGTTGGTTAATTATTCTTTTGTTCGTTTTTCCAGTGTTACGTTACGGTACGTAAAAAAGTTGAATTTAGTTTTTCACGTGTATAGCGTACCGAATAGTTATGTAAGCCAACCAGAATTAAGTATTCCTTACATCACGTTACGTTTCGTTTAGCATTTTATTTTTTTTAAGTGGAAATCCGGTCTTACGTAAGGTCCGTAAAAACAAAAATAAGTTGAATTCAATATTTATCTACTTATAAACGGTGAAGCTTGGTTTCCAATAAAGAAATTCAGTTGAGCAACAGTTGTGCAACACTTGGTGCGCGACTGTTGCTCAACTTAAGTAAAATATATATTCCGATATTATTGTGCAACAGCGTGCGCTTGTCGCGGAGATTGAAAAAAAGTACATCTCTGCAACACTTGTTGCACGATAAGATTTCTGTTGTGCGACAAAAAAAGATTGTTGTGCAACCAACTTCGTGTTGCTCAACACCAGTTTCCAATACATCGCAAAACAGTCGCACAACTGTTGTACAACTGTTGCTCAACAAAATTTCTTTATTGGAAACCAAGCTATACGTTACGCGTATTATTTTTTGTAAGTAACGTAACGTAGCGTACTGAATAGAGTTATGAAAAGCCGGATTTTCACTTACAAAATACAGAGCTACATTTAGGAATAGCTAGAGTCTCAAGCCATATCTAGAATTTCTTGGCTTATAAATATCTTACATTATTTTAGGAGATAGGCGATGCAGATATTTATAAACTTCTATCAACATGAGTCGAATATTTCTACTATGGATGGAAACAGAGTTCAATAGATTAGTCAGTTCATTTAATGGGGCAGAGAAATTATAGAGTAACTAAGGGCACGACAAAAGGTGTTATTAATAAGACTATGACCCGGTTTGCTGTAGAATATCCATAAAAGGGGTCAATAATTAAATTGTGAGAGCACATACGCGTCAAATATTAAAGGTACAAAATCACCCTGAGATGTTTTTTTTCAAATTTTTCCTTCTGTAGTCTAGATGAAAGTTCATATTGTT
>JAULBZ010005955.1:0-12865 GCA_032360805.1 Neoturris breviconis
GATGATGAGGATGAGCCTGCATATTCCAACAATAAACCTACTTGTTCTGATGGTGTCCACTGTGGAACAGATGATGAGGATGAGCCTGCATATTCCAACAATAAACCTACTTGTTCTGATGGTGTCCACTGTGGAACAGATGATGAGGATGAGCCTGCATATTCCAACAATAAACCTACTTGTTCTGATGGTGTCCACTGTGGAACAGATGATGAGGATGAGCCTGCATATTCCAACAATAAACCTACTTGTTCTGATGGTGTCCACTGTGGAACAGATGATGAAGAGCCTGCTAAAACAACTGGGAATTATATTGCCTCTGATATCAAACCATCATCACAAAAAACTCTTAGCGAAAACGAAGGCAAACAAAGCTCAGCACTGCCTTTTGATGTGAACCATGCTAATAAGTCATTTCTGAACAGAATGCCATTTGACCCAACTCAGAACAAATTTCAATCTTTTAATCCTTCATTAGGGAGAAATCTATCCTCCCCTAACATGCAAACTGGTAAGGGTACACCAAGTTCTACAAACAGCCCTGTACCCCAGGCCAATGTCATAGTAAGTACTGAAGAGGGACATAATATTGCTACTCTACCAAAGTTTGGTGGAATGCCGCCTGGTTTTCCCGGAATTCCTGGCATGAACATTGAAATGGATATGAAGAAACAAAACGATAGTATGATGCATTCTAATGGAAGCAGTAACTGGGCATTTACAAATTTATCTGGCAACTTGAATTTTGATGCAAAGACGTCTGAAACCAGTGCAGAAAATTCACCAAATATTCAGAACAAACAGTCAGCATTAGGACCAAAACCACCATTTGATATCGCAGGTGTAAGACCACCAGCACCGCCACTACCAGGTGGAAGTACAAGCAATCTTCCTACATCTCCATTCAGTCCAAATTCTTCCCCACTACAAAAATCAAACATCATCTCATTACATCCAGGTTCACCACAGTATCATCAAATCTTCATTTATCAACATCAGTTGCTCATCATGCAGTTTCAACAATATCAATTCCAATTACAGTTACAATTTCAACAGCTTAGTCAACAACAAATGTCACCTCAACAACAGTTCTTACTACAACAACAGTTTCATCAACAAATGATGCTCTTACAACAACAATTCATGCAACAACAGGTACCATATTTAATTTATGTAGCACCCTCTCCTACTGAACATATAAATATCTGTACACTCCAGTGTTTAAAATAAGAGCGAATATTCACTGTGAAGGAGGGTTTTAGAGCATTTCCTCAGGCTTGGCAGCCTAAAGCAAGGCTACTTCCACAATGATTAGGTTGTTTTTATTTCAACACCTTTATTTTAACACCTTTATCATCTGTAGTAGTTGATGTTTTTTCTACAAAGTTTTAACTCTTCTACTGTATAAGAGCTTATTTAGGCTCAACTTCATCGCATCGCTTATAAAAGCTTTTTATATTTTTTAATTCAGGCTCAACTTCATCGCATGGCTGCAAATGGTATTCAATTTACAGAACATCAACTGAATGCAATGTACCAACAACAAATGCTGACTCAGCAAGCATATCGCCAATGGGTGATGACATTACCTCCAGAGCAACAAATGCATTTACAGCAGAGAATGCAAGCAAGTATGCAACAGGTACAACATCAAATGGCACAAATAATGCAAAATGCACGCTTAGAGGTATTTACTTTATCTTTTCAGCTGTTTTTTGTTTTGAAAAGTTGAGATTGGTCTTTAACCTTTTATTAAGCATGGGCAGGGCCTAATAGCACATGAAATTTGGGCATTGTACCATTTGCACCTTCTGCATAGTTAATTGATTTTTACACAATATTATAAACATCAGATTATCATTCATTTTTAACGTTAATGACTTCATTCTATAATTTTCGGATTGGAATGTATATTTTGAAGACCAGGCATTTTGCAAAAACTGAGGGAAATTTATTTTGAGGGTATAGTTTTTATTTTTAAGTTCTATATTTTCTGTGATTCAAACCTGTGCAATAATTTCATGATTTTATTTCTTCTATCTATTTTTCTGTCTAGAAGAATGCATGTTATTTCAGTTGTTAAAAATCGTCAAGTTTTCAGATAATTAGGGAAAAATATATACTTTTTTTACATCAAAACTCAGGGAAAAATCCTTTAAAACAGGAGAAAATCAAGGAAAACTCAGGGAAAATGTTTTTTTAAAAGTGCTGTGAACTCTGACTTGGGGGAACATTATGATGTAATCCAGGCAGGTATGACGTCATACAGTACATAAAAATGTTTGATTGATTTTGGGAAAAAGTAATCGCTAACCAAGTTTCATGGACAAACACCTAGTAGTGAAACAATTGAAACTATGAAAGCGGGCCATATTGCCCCCACCCCAAGCTTCATGAGTCAAAAAAGGCCAAACGGAGGGCTACGATCTCTGTGTGAACACATTTTATTAATTCTTATCAAACTTTACTAGGAGGAACAAAAAAAGAAGCCAGCTAAACCGAGACGACTTAATAAGAAGAAAAGTTTAACATCATCAGCTGAAAAAGAAATTATTCATTCTAAATTGCCAGTACCGGAACTATCTGGGGAGATGCAAATGCATGCTCAGAGACAAGCAAAAACATTGGTTCACTCGAGCAGTGACAGTCCAAAACCATCATCTTCTAATATTATAGCCACACCAACTTCAACCATTACTCAAAAACCTAGAGACAGTCCTGTTTTACAACCTGACAATAATAAACCAGATTTATCATCCAATTTATCCACAACTAAGCCGAAACCTGATAGATTTATACCATCACCTTTGTTACCACCTTCCATTGATAATAAACCTGACAGCAAGATATCCAGCATGAACTATGAAAATAAGCCAGCTAGTGCAGGTGTTGAAAATAAAGCATCTAGTCTTGGTATGCCATATGATGAAACGTCCATTCGTAAACAGAAAATGAGAGATGACTTTGAATTAGCAAAACTTGAGATGAAGGCTATGAGTGCACAACAGAAAGCAGAACACTTGCTCAATCCTAGAAGTGCTGTAAATACTGTGAGGCCAGTGTTTTTCCCTACCCATCCCTCACAGTTTTTGCAGAGATCTAAACCAGATGTAAACGTATCTAAGTCAGGTGCTGCTGAAAAATCGAGCAATCAAGACTTGATTACTGGCAGTCAACCTAATGTTACATTACCTATCGGAGAAACTCCCTCATTTGCAGCACGAGATAGTTTGAATCAAATGGCTGCTGAAATGATGCGAAAGAAACCTTATCATGCAGATCCAATGCTTAGTTCTTCCATTGCAGCAAACAAAGAAACTAAAGTCATTTCGCAGTCAGTAACTCCATTCTCCGTAAGCCATTTATTAAGTAGTGACAAAACAATGGAAAGTAGTTCTGTAGCACACCCTCCTTCAGACATGCATTATCCAGGAATGTATTCCCCTAATGATCTCTCTAATGAACATGGAATTAAGACAGAAAATCCTAACTATGGAGTGTCACCTGAAGGATTAATGGACATGGATGGAAAGAAACCACCGTTCATGAGACCTCTTAAGAAAAACAAAGATAAGGAAAAAGCTTTAGAGGAAAAGAAAAGATTGAGAGAGATTGAAAGATTGAAGAAGCGCGAAGAAAAAGAGAGGTTGAGGGTTTTGAAGGAACAGAGAAAGGTTGAAAAAGTTCAAGCTCGTATTCTTAAGCAAAAAGCTTTGCAAGAAGCAAAATCATCAATTGTAAAAAAGAAATCAAAGGTTGCAACATTACCAATTCCTGATCCGCCGCCAGAAAAACCAGTTAGTCCTATACCAATTTTTACTTCACCAAAATCACCAACAATATCAGTGACACCGAAAATACCATTATGTGAACCGGACGTCCATCTTGTGTACCCTTTAGTTCAACCATTTGGATGTAGTTCATCCAGCTCTCCTTCTAAAATGTCTGGAACATTCGGTCAAGGTGTGATACCTGATGTTGAAGATACTTATTCTGATCGACCACCAACTCCTTTAAACCTTGACACTTCAAATCTACTCCATTCCACAACAGATTCTGCTATGCTGCATGAGACATTGTTTCCTAGCCCTGAGCGTATATTTAAAGACGACGAGAATGATCTTGATAAGATCACTAACACAGCTGATAGTACTGTAACTGTGTCTGGTGAGGAGATATCTCAAGATTTACAGGACAAGGAACAGGATGCTGGTGTTGATATACAACAAGAGGAAAATCTATTATCTGTCTCTCATTGTAATCATTGTTACAAAGCTCTTACTGGGACTGTTCTGTTTGTTGACAAACGGTTAGAAGAAGTTACAGAAGGAATGTGGAATAAAATTGAGCTAAGTTTATCCGATCAACTGGCATTTTGTAGTAACGAATGCGTCGATTTCTTTCAAAAAAAGGTTAAATTTGACATAGAAGATGAAGATTCTGAACTTGTTGATGCCGTCAAAGCAGCGGCCATGGTAACTATAAACGAATTTCATCAGTTTTCACCACTACCATCTGATGACATTCGAGGGGAGTTTTTTGCACCTGGTATGGATCCAACCAAAGCGAACCTTACTAAAGCAGAAAATCCAAATGCAAAACCTCGTTGGAAGAGGTGGTTTTTCCAACCAAGTGAAAACAAGCGAGTGCGTAGGAAAGTAACGAAAGAAGAACTTTTAGAGCTTATGAAAGAGTATGATGTGCGACTGAAACCTAATGATGGTATAAAAGATCGCCGAACATGTATGTTTTGTAGAGCTAGTGGGGATGGCGAGGCAAATCAAGCTTCTCGATTATTAAACTATAACGTTGATTCATGGGTACATTTAAATTGTGCATTATGGTCTAGTGAAGTATATGAAGCATTGAATGGTGGATTACATAACGTAGATAAAGCATTCAATCGTGGTCTATCTACTAGATGTTCACATTGTAACAAGAAAGGTGCTACAGTTAACTGCTCACAGACGTTTGGTGCTCAACAAAGATTGCATTGTGATAAAACATTTCATTTCTCATGTGCTGTACAATCTCAATGTGTATTTTATAAAGATAAGGTCAGCATGCCTGTAAATAACTGCCAGACATCACCTTTGGAGGAGTGTTTTTTTGGTATAGTTTTCAGCTTTGTTGTTGGCAACTGTACTTGAAACACACTTTTCCACAGGGGGATGACCAACAGTTACTTCCGTGCTTTTATACTATCGGTTGCTTACCACATGTCTTCTGTCAATTGAATTACCACGATTTTTAGGTGGTTTTCTAGAACAGATTTTGGCATTGTTATAAATGCATACTATTTGGCCTGTATAAACATGTAAAAGGTATCTAAAAATATGATTCAATAACCAAAGCTCTTAATAACTTTCTGATGTTACAGGATAGTATACTCAAGAGGCTAGACTCTGAGTAAAAAAACCCAGATACTTTAAAGGTTTGTTTTTCAACGAGCTAATATTCAAAAAGTGAAATATATGGTATGGGAAACGCATGGGAAATATGAAGTGTGAAGAAACCAATCAATTCGTGCCAATGCTCAAAATAAGAGCAATAAATCACTGTGGGGAAGTGATTTTTGAGCATAGTTTTAGGCTACAAAGCCTGTAGCTATGCTCAAAAAACCCTTCACAGGTTGCATAGAAGAAATCCTTCCAAAATATTGGAAGAACGCAAAAATCTTTTTTTGTTTCAGACTATCCTATGCTGTAATCATAAATCATTTGGATTACCTGGTGAAGAGCTTCGTTCATATAGTGTGCGTCGTAAAGTATACATCGAAAGAGATGTAACCAAACAAATCGCAAGGTAAGAGGTGAAGAGCTGTAATGCCTGAAGCTATGCTCGAAACTTCCTCCACAATGATTATTTACTATTATTTCAAAAACAGTATCCAAACAAATCTCAACGTAAGAAGAGGTGACAGTAATCGTAAATAGTATGATATGGAGATAATAGCTGTGGAGAAGTGTATCTATTCTCATCCACAATGAGTATTTGCTTTTATATCGAACTACTGCAAAATGTCAACGAATTTGCCATTGATAAAAATAAAGAGGGATATCGAGTGTCTGATCTTGAATTTGATTGGTTTAGTCCATGCAGAAGCCAATCATATTTAAGTCTGTGATATGTTGCACCTGAATTTACTGTTTTACTATTTACTACTTTTAGAATGTTAAACTTGAACAATGAATTGGAACGTAAAGAATACACATTTCGTGTTGGGAACCTTATATTTCATGAGTTAGGACACATACCAACTAATCTACTAGAATGTTTTTCAACTAAAGAATATGTATACCCGGTATGAACATATATAACCTGAGCAAGCAAGCTCAAAACTGTCAGATAAACACTCCTCCAATTCACTCTTCTAAAGGTTTCTCCCAATAGGCAAAAACTTGCTCAAAGTCCTGAATGACTCATGCAAATCTTATTTTGATGTGTCCCTAATTTCATCGCTTTTTGCATTTTAACAACAAGTTTTCATTTAAATTAAGTGAATAAACAATCAATTGTCAAATTATTTTGTATTCTGCTCCCTCCTCAGTTTTTCGAGATATTTTTTATAAAAATGGTTTTTATAATTTCAAGAATTAAAGTCTCCATTTTGATTTTAGAAAGCTTCCTACTTCTATTTTGAAATAAGTATTAATGTTATCCACTTTAGGGTTGTAAACACTAATTACTCTCTTGAGTATAAGTTGGTTTTTATAAAATTAATAATTACTCCCAATGCTTGTTAGAAATATAATGACAATACTCAATTCAACAGAGGAAGATTTTTTTTAATAAAAGAATGGATTGCTTTGAATAAATTGGATTAATGTTCTATTTCGTTATTTTCTATTTAATTAATTTTAATAACAGATATTTTTAACTGTAAAAAATAACATGATTTATACTACTAATAAAAACGTAGTATAGTCAAATAATTTAAAATGTGTTATACGTGTATATCTTATACACTTACATATGCATGTACATACATATACATATGTACATTCATACATATATACATATGCATATACTAATATACATATAAGTCTTTTAAAGCAAAGCTGATACTATAACGTAGGTGTATTTTCTATTTTTATTTGGTATGTACATAATGCTATGATGTTTATTTCAAATGTGTATTTCAAACACTGTATAATGTGTGTAAGCAAATTATATTTATGTACTTAGGTTTAACTTTCGTTTGATTTGGTTTCATTACTGTACGTTTAATTGCATTATTTGGTTGATTTACTTTGACTTGTCTTCACTGCAGATACTATTATTGCTTACAGCGATCACTGTAAGCCTGAGAATAATAATAATGACACATGTAGGAGTAATTTTGAGTACAGCATTGAAGCTAGATGCTATCGGCCAGTTATTTTCAGGCTAACCCTGCAAGTATTTTATTTTTTAGATCAATTTCGAAACGACATCAATATTTTGGGATCACCATTCAATGCGTAAAAGACGCTATTATACGTGTTCTATAACTGAGAGATTTCGCACACCCAGATTTAAAGTGAAGGTACATGCTAATGGTACTGAAGGAACTCAATATACAAGCTGTACTACTAAAAGTATGAATCTTCCACTTGTTAAAATATTTATAAATAAACACTTTGGATGAGTAATATTTGTGGCTTTGTAGCCTGAAACTCCTCCACAGTTATGATTTTATAAACCACTGTCTTCATATAAGACACTGAGCATGAAAACAACTTTATGACCCTTCTCCACACATTTATATTTATATCAGGGTTTAAAATAACTGCCAGTCATCGCTCATCGCTGTGGAGGAGAGATTTTTCAGAATATTTTCAACAAAATTGGCTGAAGATATTCTGAAAAATCTCTCCTCGACAGTGAGGTGAGACCGGCAGTTTTTTCCTGTATCTGCCAGTTATTTACAGGCTTGTATACCTCTGTTACTACAAGTTCAAATAAGATCTTAATGAATTTATGGATTCAAAGTAAGCGATGTAAGCAATGTATCTAAATACAATGTTTAAAATAAGAGCAAATAAGCACCTTGGAGGAGTGCTTTTTTATGCTTTGTACCCTGAAAGTATGCTCGATTCACACTTCCACATAGATTATTTGAAGCATTTTATTGTTGAGGTACTACTGTCAGTGATAATAAATAAGCTCCAACGTTTCTTCTTATTATTTTATTGTTAGGTGCATGGGAGGAAATAGTGAATAACATTCAAAAACAACGTGAGAAGGAGAACCTTTTAAAAGTATTCCCACAATTCATTGTTGGTGAAAATTTGTTCGGATTATCTGAACCTACTGTTCAGCGAATGATAGAATCGGTAAGTATTTTTCTCGCGGAGTTGTTAGTTTGTTCCACTTTTGTTAGCTTGTACCACTAGGGAAGGGTCACTCCTTTCCCTGATCAAGTTTTCCAATTTGCCCCTTTCCCAGTATTCTTGATACGTGACCACATATGTATGAAAGTCTTAGTCAATCATAGCAGCATCACCTGGAAATGAAATGGGGACAATGACATTGGAACATATTAGCCACTCTACTGTGGTATTAAGTTGAACACTAATTAACTCCTCCACAGGTGATGTCCGGCAGTTATATTCAGGCTTGGTTAGTTACAAGACTGAAAATAACTAAGGAAGAGTGTTTTTTGTCCCGACAGTCATTTCCATGCTTATAAATGAAGTGTTGTCAAGTCGCCAACCTCATGACCAGGGCTTTACTTATTTTTAAGAAGAAAGATTAATTTCTTTCTGTAAAAACATTTTTAATCACAACTTTACCCCTATTGGGTAGGATTACCCCTATTGGGTAGTATATGAGAATGAGATTTTCTTGAGTAATATTTAATAAACATTGATGCTACACTGAAGCTATTACCTTTGTTTACTTTTTTCTTTCTAGTTACCTGGTATTGACACCATACCATCTTATAACTTTCGTTTTGGTAGGACACCGATACTGATAGCAGAGTTACCATTAGCCTTGAATCCAAGCGGCTGTGTCCGTTCAGAAAAGTTTAGAAAACACCATGGCAACAGGTTTGTGTTTACATATGATATGTGGCATATATATTCAGAGTTTAATGATCTTGTAAATAAGATTATGGCAACGGTGGGTCAGTCGCTTAAATTAAGCGACGAATGCATTTTCGTTTACTGATCTGTATCTAGCGTAAATAGCCTCTACATAAGTGTACTGAGTCCACCAATCAATTGTATCGACCACCAATTTGCTGAGGTTAGATTTTCCTATTATCTTAATGGTCGTTCACACAATTTTTAATGCATTAATTACATTGGTGGAACGGTGAACACCCGCATATACCATAGTTTGACAGCCATTCATTTGTTCGTTTTCATATATTTATGGGGGTAATAATGACAATTATTAGAAATGCATTTAAAGGTTGATTTCTACGAGGCGAAAAATTCGCGGCGAAAGGCAAAGGAAGACATCCCATTGGTAGAAATCGACGTCACACATAGTGTGATGTCAAGTTCTACAAATGGAATGTCTTCTTTTGGCTTTCACCACGAATTTTTCGCCTCGTAGAAATCAACCTTTAAATATTAAAGAAAACTGACAGAATTTGGAATACAAAAGAATTACATGCTATTGATTTCTTTCAGGCCACTGGCTATTCGTACAGCATCCGATCACTCAAATAAAAACGATCCTGTGTATTCAGATGACAGTTGGTTAACTTACTCTCAAAGAACTGCTCATATACTCAGTACGAAGTCAGGCCAATATAGACGCATGCAAAAGGATTGGCGAAATTGTGTTGTTCTTGGAAGATCAAGGATTCAAGGACTTGGACTGTTTGTTAAAAAAAGTGTTGAGGAGGTACTTGACGCACTGTATTTGATATTGAAATTACCTTCTTCTTCATCAACGCCCTCCATGGCTAACGAGCTCAATCTACTATAACCAATCCCCCAAACTGGAAGACATCGATAACCACATTCATCTGGCTTCTCCCCCTTGGCCTGACAGACTTAGGGGTTCTACTATGAGCTTAAAAAAGCACTTATCGAGCCTGTAGAAGGTAGATCCATGTCAATTAAGGAGAGTAATTCTCATACGGTAGAAAGTGCACCAAACAATTTTAATAGACACCAAATAATTAAAAAATAAGCTTTTTAGTAGTTTATTGTGGTTTTAGCTAGCTACCACGTGTATCAAATGTACCTTTTAACCAACCAGATGCTACCACGTGTATCAAATGTACCTTTTAACCAACCAGATGCTACCACGTGTATCAAATGTACCTTTTTAACCAATCAGATGTAGCTTTTTTAGATTTAGCTTCATTCTAGTCGTTATAAAAGCTTACCAGGTGTAGTTTTGTAGTGCTGACCTTTTACATGATATTTGTTTTAGAATACGTTCATAATCGAATATATCGGTTCTTTAATACGAAACGAAGTTGCTAATCGATTGGAGATGAGATATGAACACCAGGTGAGTAACAAATAATCACTGTGGAGGAGGGATATTTGAGGATAACCTTAGGCTTTTATAGCCTGAAGCTATGTTCAAAAAACTATCCTACGCAGTAATTGTTTGCTCTTATTTTAAGCACTAGTGTCATGCAAAGGATTTTATCATTGATTTGTTTTTTACGAGTCGATTGCAGATTAGACGACATCCAAGCTTCGCTTGGACACCTTATCGTGTGTTCGTGTGTGTGTTGGTGCATTGCATGGACACTGCCGTGTGTGTGTTGGTGCATTAATGGATTTCTCCCAAGAATTAATATTCACAGAGGAGAGCCACTCATCAGTCAAACAATGTATTAATAACGCATTCTTTACTTTCAGAATCGTGGTATCTATATGTTTCGTATTGACAGTGATGTAGTTGTTGATGCTACTATGACAGGTGGTCCAGCTAGATATATTAACCATTCATGTGATGTAAGTATAGATATATAAGTCGCCTGTGGATGAGTGTTTTTTTAGTATAGTTTTAGCCTCCCCAGTGTTTATTTGTTGTTTTAAACTTCTAGGCTATGTTGTATAACTTAATTTTCTACCAATATAGTGGCTTCATTTAGAATTTCTGCCAATCTAGTGGCTGTATTTAGAATTTCTGCGAACAAATTCGCCTTTATATGATGAGTAATTGTTTGTTTTAGCCAAATTGTGTTGCTGAGATTGTATCGATTGAAGGAAGAAAACGAATTATTATTATTTCCAATCGAAAAATTGACAAAGGCGAAGAAGTAAGTAATATCTGTGAGAAACAGTATCGTACGCTAGATGCTCGATTATCCATACTATCTGTGAGAAACAGTATCGTACGCTACATGCTCGATTATCCATACAATATCTGTGAGAAACAGTATCGTACGCTACATGCTCGATTATCCATACTATCTGTGAGAAACAGTATCGTACGCTAGATGCTCGATTATCCATACAAAGGATAGTGCAGAGATTGACCATCAATATGGCTTGAAAATTGTCGCAATGTATATAGAAGGAAATATTCTGTGTACAGTAATACGTAAAAAGTTTTTATTCTTTCATCCAGGTTAATGTTTAGGTGTCACTTCTTCAAATAGGGGTGAGGACGTTATTTAAAGAAAGATGACTTTTGATAGCTGACTTATGATGATCATAAATCTTAAATAGTAGAAATAATTCTGTGACGTGGGTGAACCAAATGATTTTATGAAGAATTCGTTTGAATATCCTAAACTAAGTAATGATTGATTCTTATTGGACAAAAAATATCACCCATCAGCCTATTACTCTTAATGGAGTGTCCTCTTTTTGTTTTCGAGCGGTATTTTTCGCCTAATGGAAATTAAGCATAACTTTTTTGTTTCTTTTCTAGCTTACCTACGATTATAAATTTGAACTGGAAGATGATTCAAGTAAAATTGCGTGTTTATGTGGTGCATCTAATTGCCGGAAATGGATGAATTAATTTATGAAATGTGAAACATTTTTAGAACAGTTTTTGTGAAATGTGAAACATTTTTAGAACAGTTTTTGTCATAATATTTGTACTCTGTATCATTTCTTATTTTTTATCAACCTCCTTCCCAGTTCTTCTTGTCTTATTTACGAAATATAGAAACAGAGACTCGAAGCACTGGGGATGAGTTCGACTTTATATTATACGACGGAACATTTTCTTACAATATGCATATAACACATTGCAGTTTTTTTTACCCAACCTCGTCCCCAGGGCAAGTGCTTATTTAGTGGACAAACCATTCTTTACGATGTTACGAATGCTTATTTAGTGGACAAACCATGGTCGTGTTTTTTACCCTATCCGCTAATTAGAAAGAAATTTTAGGGTGAAATATCGTTTCGTACAAAAAAAGTGTCCGCTAATCAGAGTGTCCGCTATTTGTGACTGTCCGCTATTTAGAAAGTTTTGTGTGAGGGTTTGCCGGTGCAAAGGAACCGTTAATTGGAGAGTTGACAGTATAAAAATTAAAAAAAAAACGTGTACGTACTGGTTGCTTATAAAAAAGAGTGGGTAAAGTTTCTTCTAAGTTTTCAAGTGCTTATTTGAGAATATTTCAATCGGTGTAAAACCTTTAATAGTCACAAGATGGACTATGATGAACCCCAGAAATGAGTTTCACCCTTAAAAACGCAACCTCGATTCCAGCGCTTATCCAGACGTCAAGAGAGAAGAAACCCTGGGATCGAGGTTGCCTTAAACGATCTTGCACTCGTACCAAAGCAATCAATCAATTTTAAGCCCTTCGCAGCAGCAAACGTGAAAGATAATTTGTAGCGATGGAAGGCGTTATTATTAGCCTAATCTACAGACAATGATCGATCCTCTCTCTTAGTCTGTTTACTTTTGCAGTTAATTTAATACATTGACTTCAGAATTT